>JAUTDX010004099.1:0-31336 GCA_030844895.1 Ambrosia x helenae
TTCACTATTAGAGCACACTTTTGAATAAATTGTCAGTTACCATAATGAAATGATCATTAAAATGGACGTGATATGATATATAAGGTGGAAAAATTTTTATTCAATGATAATTAAATTGACGCGAAGTGCATTTCACTATTATAGTTGGGTTTTTTTTATGAGTTTTGTTTTTAGGGTTTAATTTTTTGGTATCGTATTGGGGTTAGGTTTTGGGGGGATGGGTTAGGGGTTTAGGTTTTGGGGTTGGTGGTGAATAAACTTAAAAAACCTCTATATAAAACTATAAAAAAAATTATATATATGCACATGTGCAATTCACTATTATCGTTAGGTTTTTTTAATGGATTTAGCTTTAGGGTTTAGTTTTTGGTATGGTGAGAGGGGGTTAGTTTTTTGGGGGGATGGGGTGGAGCGTTTGGTTTTTGGGGGGTGTGGGGTTAGCTGCAAAATGTGCATTTCACAATATGGGGGGGGGGGGGGGGATTGGGACGGTGTGGGGGATGGGGGGTTTAGGTTTTTAGGGGTGGTGGTGGGTGGGTTTAGGTTTTTAGGGGGGTAGTAGATGGGGTTTTGAGGTTTTTTTGTTTGTGTTCACATTGGTTCCTTGGTTTTCTTCCTAAAGGGTGGTTCTCGCATGGACCCTACCCTAAATATATATATATATATATATATATATCATATATAGGGGATGGTTTAAATAAAAACCCACCTAAATTGAAGAAACCCATTAACCCTCTATCAACCATTGATCAATCTAGATCAATGGTGTGGATTAAATGCTTTATATTATAATGGTGAGAAGTACAAAAAAGAGGCATATGGGTAATTTGACATTTGGGAAAGGTTGGTAACTGCATGGTTCTGCAAAATCAGTCACTTCACTCTCTCTCTCCATGAAATAACTTATTTCCCTCTCACTTACTCGTAAACCATCTTCTCAAATTCAAAATTTTCATCCTGTTTTCTCTCCATTTGAAGCATCAACATACTTCCTTGTTCCAGAAACCTTGAACCCCTGTAGTGTTTTTGCTTCCGTAACGATGAAATCATTCATGTGGTCCTTATCTAAGTTTAGCCGACGATTGGGGTCGAAGAAATCATCTAAAAGGTACTTGCCCTCGTTGTTTTTCTGTCTCTTACTGTATAAATCTTGAACCCTGTAGTGTTTTTGCTTCCGTAACGATGAAATCATTCATGTGGTCCTTATCTAAGTTTAGCGACGATTGGGGTCGAAGAAATCATCTAAAAGGTACTTGCCTCGTTGTTTTCTGTCTCTTTACTGTATAAATTTGGGGTTTCTCGTATATGGCACAACGTGAATAAGCATCTAAGTACCGTTGTTATCATTTATATTTTATTGAGTGGATAAGTTGATTGATGGTGTAAAACAGACTAAAAATGGGGATTTTGACGAGTTTGTTAAATAGCGTTGTTATCATTTATATTTTATTTAGTGGAAAAGTAGATTGTAGTTTATAAAATGTGATTCCCCTTGTGAAAGCGTAATCAATATAATGTTTTGAGACAGGAGGAAAAGAAAATTGGTGGTTTTGTCTGAGGACACAACAAGAACCAGGCATGGTAAGGAAATTGGATTATCAGCTAGTGAATTTGAAGATGTAAAACGTCATCTAGGTAGGTGTTACACGGAGTTTTGGATAGTGATTAAAATAATTTATTTTTTAATCTTACTAATGTAATTTAGGCTCCTGTAAATTTAGTTAAAGTGCCATTTTTTTAAATATGTAGAGTATGACTCGGATACGCCACTTATCAACTAAAGAGGATGCGTAAAGGAATGCCAAACCTTCGGCTCATAATGATGATCCAGTGGCGTCGATGGTGCAACCTTCATATAATGAGGATGCAGGACCATCATTGAATGAAGGTTCTGATAAGGATTATTCAGGAGTGTCAAGTGGTGTGGAGTCTGAAGATGATGATGAAAGTGTGAAACCACAGAAGGAGAAGTTGTCCTTTTTTTTGTAACCGACGTCGTCGTCAATTGGCCAAAACCAAAGGTTAGGTGTTTTGTGGTTTTGCAAATAGTTTTGGTGTTATATGTGTAAAATCAGGTGTTAGCATTCAATTGCTTACATTGGGTGTTTGTATGTTATGTAAAGCAGACCAAAATATAGCAGTTGGTGAAGTTGAGACAAGAAATAAAAAAGGTGCGATGATACAACAAATAAATAGTTATTTACACTGATATCGGGGGCAAAGTTAGTTTGAACTGATAGTTGTTACATGTGTAACAGGTAAGCAGGCAATCCCTGTGTATGATCTGTCTTCATCTGCATCAGTTAGGATAACAAGAGCAAAAACACGAGCGTTAGAAGTTTCAGCGAAAATAGACAAGGGGAAAAAAGAGAAGGCAGTGAAGGCGAAAACACGGGAGAGGGTAGACAAGACATGGAATGATGACCTCGAGCCTCGTAGGAAACGCAAAAGGTCGAAGTTGAATGAGTGGCTTGGGATACGTACTAGATCAACACCAACACAGTTAACAAGATGCATAAAGATACTAAGTGAAGAACAACGTTTAGCAGTGAAGGATATGGGGTTGGGCAGGCTGCTAAATCTTAAAATGGATGGGATACCTGCGAAGTTAGGGCATTATGTTGTAGATAACTTCAACCAGGAAAGTTTAGAGTTGACTGTGCCATCCGGGACACTTTGCATTGCTGCTGAGGTCGTGCACAAGGTCCTTGGCATACCGATTGGAGGTGTGTCTTTCAACGCGTTAGAGCGTAGGGAAGCGCATGATGAAGGCATAGCCAAATGGAGAGAGAGGTACCCACCAAGCAGATTTATATCTGCTAATCAAATGGTGGACATGATTGAAAAAAGGTCAAATGGTGAGGACGATTGTGATTTCCGTATGGATTTTATAATGTGCTTCTATACTATCATGATTGACTGTCACAAAACAAGGCAGTCTGAAGGATAACATACTCGAGTATATTACGGATGACTTGGATTTTGCTGGTATGGACTGGTGTGAGTTAGTAGTTGTGGTACTAAAGAGTTGTAAGAATGGGTTGGAGACGAGACAGTTTGGATCCACCTTTTACCGGGCCACTTACGTTTTTAACGGTATGTTGCTATTTACGCATGTTAACTTTTAATTAGTTGCCTGTTAATGACACTATTTGTTTACTTGTTACTAACCACGTAAGCGATTTTATATTTCTAGCTTTTATACGTGGATAGTTTTAAATGCAAAGGGCTTGATGTTGATACTTCGATGGATCCTATGAGTTACTGGACATTCCAAAGGTTAAGAGACCGAGAAAAAATTGAAATAAAAGGAGGGGGTTTGGAAGGGGAACGCTAAAAGCTTTGTATTCATACGACGATGTGAAGGTCGGGTTAGATCAACCAAGCGTCCAGGTTGGTAACATTTAATGTATTAGAAAAGGATAATTGATGAACTACATTTGATTGTATGCTAATCATCCTATTATAAACAGGAAAGGGTATCAGCTGTAGGGGATTTGGTAGATGTGATGATTAGAAGCAAAAAAAAAGGGCCGAATTTGCAATCAGTAAGTTATGTAAGGATTATCCAGCTAGAGAAGACGTTGTTGCAGTGAAGTCAAGGTACGAGGCTTTTATTAACGAAATGGTGAAGGCGAATGTGGAGCATCTGTTGAGCGTGTAACAGCTGATGCACAAATCGGCAATGTGTTAGAAGCAATAAGTAAAGCGAAAAGCATTGCAGTAGGTAAGTCACTTGTTTATGACCTCTAAATTATTTTCTAAACTAGGAAATTAGTTGAGCATCCGTCTTTTCAAATGGCGAAAGTCATTGTTAAATTGAATGCTATTGTGTAGAGGAGGATGATTGTTTGAACTTGGGTGATTCGGCGATGGACAACTCGCCATTGACACGGTCAAAAACGAGAAAACTAAGGGCACGTCGGACGAGGGAGGGGCGTTTGAAAGTCCAATTCTTAGCCAATACAGGAAGACTCTGCATGACAGTGCTAAGAACAATCTGGTGGTATGTCAGGACTTGGTAAGAAAAAGTGGTTTTAAAAATGGACATTTGCTTAACATGTGTTAACAGGAGATGCTTATGTAATTAACATGTGTTAAACAGGAAATGATGAAGTTGCAAAGAATTTAACAAGCGAATTTGCAGAGGTGTCAGGAAAGAGATGGAACACATGAGAAGAATTTAGCAGGAAGAGATGGAACACAAGCAGAGGTAATCAGACCACAAACCGTCTAAATCTGTTAAATACGCCCAGGTGGAACCCAAGTCAATGTGGGGTGTGTTTACTAATAATATTTCCTTATTCGCTTCGATGAGTTAGACGATCTGGTACCAAATGCTAGGGAAGAGGAATTAGTGAGCACACAATCAGTGGTAGAAACAGAAAACGATCAACTAGGTATACATGAATTGTTTTTAATAAAAGTTGTAGATCATATACAACAAAGATCAGGAAAAACTGTTTTTCTAATTTGTTACATTGTTTGCAGGACTGGAAGTTGAGTTGCCCACCAACAACGAGTGGCCACGTGTCGGTTAACAAATTCCTAAATATTTAAGTGTGTGTTTTTTCTTTTGTTGTGACGTATGTTACATTATGTTAAGGCAGGGATCTAAATGAAGAAGGGACGGTTGAAGAAATTCAAGATGACAGTATTGTTGCGGGCACACCGGTAGATGTGCAAATGGAAGATGGCAAAACAGGTATGATTGTGACGTTTCAGTATTTGACAGTAGTAAAAAAGGGTCACACAATGATCAGATTCTAGTGGTAATCTTATACTTAGTTTCAGGATGTGAGGGAATTTGCACAGCAGAGGCAGGAGTGTCAACATACAATACTGATGAGCGAGGTATGATGTTTTAGAGTCCGTTAGTACAGACATTCATATAGAATAATTGTAAATTTTACCTATGTTGTAACATGATGTGAAGCAGACTCCCAGACAAACGCAGAGGCTGTGCCCAAAACATGGATGCACCAAGTCAGATTGTTGATGCGGGGAAAAAAGACGAACAAGCACAAAAAACAGGTATAGTAAATGTCAATTTCATGTAAAAATATGCAACTTGTTAGATAGATGATGATGATGAACGGGCACTTGTTTTTTTACAGGCATTGTGGGAAATAACACCTACCGAAACGCAAACGGACAGGGCCGAAGACCCAATCGCGGGTACGCTAAAAACAAATGAAATATATTTCTACCTTTGCCAGCATCGTCAACTAATGTGGTTTTAAGTTATGTTTACAGGATGCTCCTGGGTACTTCCAAATATGACTAAATCGGCTGGAAATGATGCACCTAGTTTTAGCTTTGGCCTAACACAGCCAGAACAAGCAGGTCAGCGGGTGGGTCCGCAGGCAGAATCAAATGTCAAGGATTTGCCTGCTAAGCCAGGTAGGGGGTTAATGGGTTGATTTTTAATCCATACAAATGGAAAACACATGCATACTAAATGTCCCTGTTGCATGTGTTACAGAGTGTGGAGATAAGTCTGTGGAGCAAGGATTGCCTGATAAGCCAGGTAGGGGTTAATGGGTTGGTTTTTAAACCATAAAAATGGAAAACACATACATACTAAATGTCCCTGTTGCATGTGTTACAGAGTGTGGAGATAAGTCTGTGGAGCAAGGATTGCTGATAAGCCAGGTAGGGTTTTAATGGGTTGGTTTTTAACCATACAAATGGAAAAACATGCATACTAAATGTCCTTGTTGCATGTGTTACAGAGCGTGGAGATAAGTCTGTAGAGCAAGGATTGCCTGATAGCCAGGTAGGGTTTTAATGGGTTGGTTTTTAAATCATACAAATGGTAAACATGCATACTAATGTCACTGTTGCATGTGTTACAGAGTGTGGAGATAAGTCTGTGGAGCAAGGATTCGCTGCAAGCAACGCGCATGGAAAGGAGAAGGCTGATGATAGTATAGGTAAGTCCACACCGCTAATTGTAATTTAATAGTCTGTTTCCTATACATGGTTTTTTATTTAAATACATCGGTTTTTAACTTACGTTTACAGGATGCTCCTGGGTCCTTCCATATATGATGAAGTCAGATGGGAATGATGCACCAAGTTTTAGCTTTGGCCTAACACAGCCAGAACAAGCAGGTCAGCTTGTATCAGGTTTAAGTTATGTTTCTAAACAAAGTATATAAAAATGTTACGTATGATACAGAATTTGTGCCTCCTTCTCCAAAAATGGGATCCGGTATGAACGCGCTACCAGTTGAATCAGGTACACCATCCCAGTTTGTGATAGCATGATTCAAACCTAGAAATAGATACAGAGTTATATCTAACAATGGTTGTGACGTATGTTACAGGGTCTGCCGGTGTGGGTCCTCAGGCAGAATCAAATGTCAAGGATTTGCCTGCTAAGCCAGGTAGGGGTAGGATTGGTTTTTAAACCATACAAAGGACAAACATGCATACTAATGTCCCTGTTGCATGTGTTACAGAGTGTGCAGATAAGTCTGTGGAACAAGGATTGGATGCAAGCAAGGCGCGTGGAAAGGAGAATGCTGATAGTAGTATAGGTAAGTCCACACCACTAATTGTAATTTAATACTCTCTTTCATATACATCGGTTTTAGCATAAATAGAAAAATGTTGCATATACAGATGGGATGGAGTTAGTACATCAGTAAGCGATACCACACCGGTATATCCAATGGTGTCCCCTATTAGTTCATATGATGCGCAAAAGAATATATACAATGAATATGATTTGGGTGGCAATATGGATTTTGATGATGACCACATGACGTTGGCGATGCGTCAACAGATGATTGCAAATATCGATGCAACCAAGCGAAACCCCTACGCGAAAGGAATGTGACTTATGTTCATAAGTCACCTTTTCACATAAGGGGGGTCGATTTATCCGAGGGGGTGACAAAGGATGACGATGCTATGTGGAAGTATGTTTACATGGACGAGGATCGGCTGAATATGTTGTGTGGTGGTGATGCCAGAAGGAGGGTGGCGAAACAGAATAGGTAACGTTATTCATCAATATGCTTAACAACAATGTTTGTCTTTTGTAACATGCGTAACATATCATTTTTGTTTGTGTTTATCCAGGATAGAAGGCAGGGAAGGCGTAGAGAACGTAGAAATACCTAAAGAAGAAGAAGATAACACACTTGCCAAGTAACAGAATTTCTAACCTGTGCATTACATATAATTGTTTGTAAAGAGGTAAAAAAAGCATTCTAACATTGTCTTTGGTGTTCGTTTTATAGTGAGGTGTTATTTAGAAGCTTATCTAATGTGGAGGCAACGCGTATCATGTTCAAATCTTTGAAGCCGGGTATGCAGGTGTTAGATGCGATAGTAGATTGTTGGGTTGAAGTATTAAACTACGAGGAGAGGTTGAAATCGGAAGGGTCATCTCTTCGCTTGTTTGTGAGCACAAAGGCAGTGGTATGTTAATTTCAAAACATGTAGTTTTCATGATTATTCATTTTTTCAGGTTGTTATATTTATGTATCTAATGTTGCTTGTTAAAAAACAAAAAATAGTTTCCATGGATGCTCAATGATGCCAACTGTGATGAGAATACACGGATGACAAGGTTTTCGTCAGCTATGGTCGCTTCGGTGCCATCTTATGAGAAGAAGCATGACTTCAAGAGCTTTGATATCGTCTTTTTCCCTATACTTGAAAGGGCCCACTTCTACTTGTTGGTATTCGAGCTGAAAAACATTGCCATAATGCTCATTGATAGTGACAAAAAGCGAGGGAGGCGTAGATGCAAGGATCACATTGATTTCCCCAAGAAAGATACGGCGTATAAATACGTAAGTGGTTTTTGTGAGCTGCCTCTTTGTTTTGTTAGTCTTGGAATTTCTAACAACATACACATTTATTGCAGAAGCACATGTTTGTGAAGTTTCTAAAAAGCATAAATCATTCGAAGGCTGCTGTGATTGGAGGGGCGGAGATACACAGGTTGGATGTGGAATGGGCTACGGCTGGCAATGGCACAGATTGTGGTGTATACCTGATGAGGCACATGGAGAAGTTCATGGGGCTTAATGTGCCTTTTGACTGCAATTTCAGTAGACATGGGCGCGCAAAGGAAGGTGAGATAAAGAAATTGCGGACGAAGTATGCGGCACATATTTTGCGTTCAGCGGTTAATACAAAGAAGGGGCAGGTGGAGGCTGCCGCAGCACTTAGGAAGTAACCGGGGCAGGTGGCTGTGCCGCAGCTGGTAGCATGTTTATTTTGTTACTACCGTACTACGTCTTTTGTCAATGGTACACCTAGGAAGACAAACATGTTTGTATGTATCTGTAATACATTCTAATATTTTGTTGGTGATACTATCTATGACTGTAACATATGTTAACTTATACAACGTTGTCTATCCGTAATTTAAGACCGCTGAATCGGTTGGACTAGCTTGTGTTTACTGTTTAGCATCTACAAATATATGAATGTTACATAGGTTAATGTGTTAAAAAATGTGGCCATTATTTTGAGTAGAATTGTAGATGGTTTTGACGATACTACAGAACACACAGTTAAAGATTAAGAAAACAGTTAAAGATTAGGTTACATACATAACATATAGTTCGAGGGCCGAACAGTTACAGGGGGCACTTCCATAACGTGCCTATGTTAAAAGAAACGCAAAATCAAACTGACTTGACCCTATAAAGTAAATAGAAAACAACACATACACTAAAACAGCGAAAGATAAACGTTGTCTTCTTCTCCACTATCATGGCGAAAACGTACCATACTGAGCTCCAAACTCAGCTCAGACTCTTCACTGTCCTCACCTTCCCACGGATTGTGGCTTGCCCAACGAGCGAGAGTATTTGGGGAATTTGGACACAAGGGACAACCACAATACTCATGGTTGTACTCAGCTCCTATACATTCCCAACCCGGTGGTTTTAGGTCCTCTTTGGTTACCGAGTACGCAGTCCTGCTTGAGCCTTCGCCATCAGTCTCCATATCTGCATCCTGTTTATAGCTCACATTGTTATTAGAATCATCTACCAGCATGGTGTCGTCGACGCCTTTCTTACATAGTTTACTATCTATGGAACTAGGACCATGTGGAGCACCATCGGCACCTACTTCTTCGCTATGTTGCATTAAGCCATGCGGATCCGTTTTTTTGGAAGTTACCTCATCTTCATCTTCAATCTTTCGACGTTTGGCTGCATGAGTGTTTGAAGGGCTCTCCATTTGATTTGCAGATTTGTTAGGCAAAGTTGACATGTAAGGGGTGGAAGGTAGAATAGGGATGGATATAAATAGTATATTTAAGTATGGGTAGGTGGGTAGTTGGTAAGAATTAAATGTGTGGTTAGTGGTGTATTTTACCTTTATGTCAAATCACTTTTTAAAAAGGTGATAGTGATAGAAGTTAAGTTAATATTATATTCTCTTCTTTTTGTACTTTGTACTTGTCAGATATTATTATTTATATAACACTTTATTTAAAAAATCTACCATACCACAACTTCCAAATGTAATGCACAGGTGTTTATCTCCTTTTATTGTTTCTAAGCTAGGCAACACAAGAACATTTTCATAGAAACCACATTCCATGCTATATTATAAGACACAAAACGGCATGTCTGGGTGGAACAATGTCATACATAACCATAACTTAAAAAAAAGACATAGAAGTAGCTGGGGGGTGCAGGCTTGAAAATGACAACCATGTTACACACGTAACAAAACAGTAACTGCATCAGGTTGTAATTGTTACCAGTGTATAACCTGGTTCAAAAAAGCAGAGATCATGTATGCTTCCCCCCCCCCATAGTACCAACTGTCCACAAGGCTTTGCGACCGCGTGCGGCCTCCACCTTTGCCCTTTTCATGGCTGCAACCTTCTCACAATTCCTTGCATCATGATCCGTGACATATTTGTGGCAGTTGTTGCATAGACGCGGCGCTTTGGGCATTTTGGGACGCTTGGATACGGCCTTCTCACCAGGCCCAGACAGTCTGCGATTCTTCCCACAACCCTTGTTGCGTGCAACCTCAGGATTGGCAACCACAAAGTCGACATCAGCCGGTTGGCCAATTATGTCCTCCACATCAGCTTCATTAGATTCCGGGGTTCCAACAGAAATAGATTCCCTTGATAACAAGTTGAGTTTGATTGATTTAAGCTGCTCAACCAAGTCGGCCAACGTCGTTTCATCTGTCCTAGCAACATCGACACATTCAGTTATGAGTTCAAGAATCTCATTTCTAAGCAGAGAACCTGGATGGGTGTCAACACCATAACGGCTGCAAATGGAGAAGACTTTCTTTGGTAGAATATCACGACACCATCTATCAGCAACATATTGTTGAGGGATGCGGTCAACTTTCTTAATCATGTAAGCCGCAAAGACATGTCGGCAAAGGTAGCCAAGACGGGTAAAACCTCTGCATGAACATTCTGCCGTTGCATCCTCGCTATCAAACCGCACCTGTTTCAACCCATAAAAAAAGTTAACATATGTAACAAGGGCTGTTGTGTAAACTGGATTAACAAAATTAAAAAGCTAGACTGGGGAAGAAAACAGAATGAACAGAACCAAAACAATATTGTTTTTTTAGTTGTAAACTTATATCTGTAACAGATGTAACAGCCTATGTTAACATATGTAACAAACAATATACTCATAGTGGACAGTAAACTAAGTACCAGGAGTTCAAATTGGGGTACCTAGTAAACATTGGTGACATCACGACGCTTGTCAAGTTGTGTGACAGAGATTACGGCAGGCATGTTGTCTTGTTCGTCAACATTTGATATGTAGCAGGCAAACTTCCCCTTCACTATCTCCTTCTTTACTTCATTGAATACATTATTTGTGTATAGAGTAAAGGCATGCTGCTCAATTGGCAATTCAGTAGACGGAACAAAGACTGTCGAGGAGGTTTTGTACTTAGCAACCCGCTGACGGTAGCGCTGACTATCTAGACGAGATTCATAACACAACATAAACTGAACAAGTGTGTTTGCACTGGTTGAATTGACTTTAAACGCACTGTTGGAGCTCTCGCTTCTTGATGTTGTTTTCATCAAGCAAGACATTGGAATTTCCCTAAAAAAAGCCGGCACCCATAATTCCTTGATGGCAAACATATCGTTCAACCACTGATTTTCTTGAAGACCAAATGTCTCTATCAACGCATGCCATCGAGCTTCAAACGTCGCCGGTTTGATGAAAATGTTCCACACCAGTTTGTGAATGCAAGACCGAAACTCAGTGTTCTCTAAAACAGCTCCAGAAACCTAGGTGCATTTTTAAACAAAACAAAAAGGAAACAAAAGAAAAAGAAAACTGACAAATTAGTACCCGAATACATGTGTATTTAGGATTAAAATAGAGGCAATAATATAATACAAAACATTACCTTTGTGGGTAGTTTTTTCATTATATGCCACATACATAGCCGATGGCGAGCCTCAGTAAACACTTGTGGTACAGCCTGCATCATTGCAGGGTCTTGATCACTCAACACTAGACGAGGCTGTGAACCATGAGCTTTTAAAAAGCTTTCAAGCAACCACACATACGAATCTATGGTTTCATTAATTATCAAGCCTGCGCCAAAGGTAACACACTGTTTATGGTGGTCCACACCAGTGAAAGGCACAAACACCATGTTTTACCTGAAACATTATATAAGGATACGTATGTTAAGAAGTCACAAACACTGACTGCCAGAAAGTTGTAACACACGTTAAGCTAGGAAGAAAAATAACATACTTGTTTGTGTTGTATGTGGCATCAAAGGCTAAAACTTCACTGAAGGCCTTATAGTTCAGTTTCGAGATTTCATCCGCCCAGAAAACAGAGTGTAATTTACCATCACGCACAACAAAGTCATAAAAAAAATCTGGTAAATTTTCAACCCGATCACGCAAGCGATCAAGAAACAATGACGAATCCCTTTCGCCAATAAAAATCCTTAGTTGTTTACTAAAATTCTTGAAATCAACCGCAGTACCATTGACATTATGGTGGCCGCCTTTAAGAGACACTAAGTACCTATGAGCTTTTACGGGGCCAACACGGTTTAGACTCATACTATGAATAAACTGTTTTGTCGAGAAAGAAAGTTTACGAGAAATCTTCGCAAGATCAAGGTTATCTTTATCCCAAAGCTGATGATTATGAACCTCATTAAAACGAATAACTTTAAAACACGAACCACCACAAGTGATTGAAACTAACACGAGGGCTTGGCAGTTAGAAAGGCTGAATGAAGTTTTACGGGGTTTAACAGAAGACTCGTCGAGAGTGTCAAAGGTTTTATTAACCTAAGGTTTACCGTATTTGCAACAACGCAGGTACTTGTGTGTCGGGGTACCCAACCATCGCTTAGTTTGCCCCTTCTTAACTGAAAAGCCAGCTTGTTGCGCATACTCCTTGTACATGGCGATTACTGCCTCGAACGTCTCGAAAGTCTTATCAACAACAGGCACCAACCGGGGGCTCACATTCGGGATCCAGAATTGGGTTCCATTAGGTGTTGCAATAACATAGTACGGCTCGGTATCTTCAGCTTCACCTGTATAAAACCCTCTAAGTTAAAAAGCTTTAAAAGTAAAATGATTTATATAAACTTTTAAGAAAGCAGCAAACAACAACCACAAAGGTTAAATGAAAACACATATAAAATAGCATATTAACAACTACTGTTGGAGGGGTGCAGGGGCAAACGTGTGTTTACGTACATTAACTTTGGGTATTCTACTTGTAATATTGGGGTGCAATAGGTAAGACAAAAAACGATAATCATTAGGTTAAAAAAGATTCATCAACACTCAAACCTCCATAAAAAGTGACTAATGCACAAAACTATAAATAAAAACACGTAAGGGTTCATCAAACAAAAACTCATGCATTCTAAAACAACACACAAAACACAAATTATTTATACTCAAATGTTTTCCAAAAATAACATACCTATTCCATCCACTGCTTCATAGTGATTCTCTTCAACGTTCATTAACACAAATGACGAACCAACATTAAGTCCTGTAGAAAGAAAAAAAAAGTTATTATCTTATAAAAAAAAGAACATCGAAGGTTTTTACATAAAAATAAACACTTATAAGCCTAACAGAAAACATATGAACATAACTAAAGAACATGATCAGACGATAACTTGTGTGTGTTTGGAGGTCAGAGGGTTTAAAAATAAAAAAAAATTAAATGATGTTAAAAAAATATGTACAAACCTTCTGATCCATCATCGTCACTTTGTTGCTCTGATTCTGATGCAATAGGAGAATTTTCTTGAAAATCAGACGATACATCATTATACACATGATCAGGGCTTAATAAATGAGGCGGATCTCCTTGATTCGATTCCATAACATGAAGAGTTAATGAGGGGAGAAGAAGGTTCAGGGAAGTAAATGAGGGTTGAAGAAGAAGCAAAAAGGTGAAAGATACTAGAAATGGGGGGAAAGATATGGGGGTGTGTGAAGTAATTATGGCAAGTGTGTGTAGCAGGGATCGAGTACAAGTTGGCAGAAGGTTTGAAAGATTTCCAAAAGGGATTTTACATATCTACCCTTATCAACAATAAACTAATGTTAAATGAGATGATGAGGTGGAACAATAATAGCCACATAATGGGTTTGTGGGGGTTTTTTCATTTTAGGGGGTTTCTTCTCTATACTTAGCCTATATATATATATATATATAGGGGAAGGTTCAATTGAGAACTCATAGTTAGGGAGAGAACTCGAGAACTCCTACTTAAATTAAGAAAAAAAAATAATAACTCAAAATTTAAGTCAAAAACCAAAAATCTGGTTCGGAGCTTCTCTTTCCCACGTCATCCCGGTTCAGAAAAAAAATAAAAAAAATAAAAATAAATAAAAAAAATATAAAAAATAGGCGACTTCTAATGCACCTGTGTAGTAAATGTCCGGTTAGCTTTAGGGTTTAGTTTAGCTTTTAGGGTTAGTTTTTTTAGTTTAGTTTGTAAGGTTTAGGTTTTTTGGGGGTGGGGTGGGTAGGGTGGGTTTAGGTTTTTGGGTAGGGGGTTAGGTTTTTTGGTGGGGGTTAGGTTTTTGGTTGTGGCGGGTGGGGCTTAGGTTTTTGGTAGGCGGTGGGTGGGGTGGGTTTAGGTTTTTGGGTGGGGGGTGGATGGGTGGTTTAGGTTTTTGGGTAGGCGATTTAGGTTTTTTAGTGAGGGTGGGGGTGGGTGGGGTGGAATTAGGTTTTTGGGTGGGGGTAAGTTGGGGGAAGGTGGTTTAGGCTTTTGGGTTATACTAGACATGTGCAGTAGTGTTTTTTAGGTGTGTTTTTTTTATTTTTTTTAAGTTTTTTAATTTTTTTCCGAACGGGTATGACGTGGGAAAGAGAAGCTCCGAACTAGTTTTCTATTTTTTTACTTAAATTTTGAGTTATGATTTTTTTATTATATTTTTTTGTATTTAATTATGAGTTCTCGAGTTCTCTCAATAAAATGAGTTCTCTATTGAACCATCCCCTATATATATATATATATATATATATATATATATATATATATATATATATATATATATATATATATATATATATATATATATATATATAGGCTAAAGGTATAATGGAAACCTAAAATTTTGAAGAAACTCGTGCAAACCCAATGAGTGGACCACAATCATCCACATAGCCCTTAAACTTTATTATTTTTTTATTAAGAAAAGGTTAATATAGTAAATTCACACACACCACCACATATATAAGTCTTTCTTTCTCTCTCCCATTTCAAATTTTCTTATTCCCTCCACCTTACCCTCTCCCCTCATCCTCTCAATCTATTTTTTTTTTTTTGTAACCACAAGAACCCTTAACCAGCTCGAACCACCAACACCATCATCGTCATCTCGAACCTCCAACACTATCATCGTCATCTCACCAGCATCATTGTACAACCAACACCACATTCGGTGGTGACCGGACAAGACCGCCGGAGAAGCCCACCGGAGAAGACTACTGGAGTAGACGACCAGGTTATGAATGATTATGCCTTCTTACTCTGTTTATACGCTTCTTACTCTGTTTCTTAAAAAAAAACCACCGTCACAAATAAACATAAACTACTTCACACTCTTATTATCATTATAATAATAATACTTCACACTCCAAAACAGAGAAAGATTGAATTTAATGCATATTAGTTATTGAAAAGGTAAACAAATTTGCATAAGAAATTTAGTATTAGTCCTCTTCACATTTCCTTGGGGAATTTGCTATTAGTTTTAATTTATCATCGCTATTGACTACTCTCATAAACTGATTTACATTTTAGCAATGTCAAATCGACACCGAACTTATGAATCTGTTTACGCAAAAAGGCAAAAAAAAATTAGACAAGAAGCTTTAATTGAATCACAAAAGGGATCACTTCTAAAATTCTATTCAAAACAAAATTGCCCAAATAATGAACCTACAAATGAAGATATACCTATAGATAATGAAACTACAAATGATATATCTACAAGTAATGCACCTACACATGGTGAACCTACAACCGATGATATACCTCTAAACGATGAACCTATAAATGATGATCCAACAATTGAGAATCAAGTAAACAGACCCACAAATTTTGTTGATCCAAGTCAATGGAATATATTAGCAAGAATTTAAGAGATATGCTTATAGAAAAAGGTCCTATTAAAATTTATGATTATGATTTTCCAAGAGATGAAGATTTGAGAAGCTTTAATACTTCCTTAAATATGCGAACCTTGCCAAATGGAGAAAAATACAAAAGAAACTGGTTGATTTATTCTATAGTAGATAGAGCATTTTGTTTTTGTTATAAGTTATTCGATGTGAATCAGTGTACAAGTAGCTTAGCTAAAGGAGGTAACAACGACTGGAAAAACATTAGTTCTAAACTAAAAGAACATGAAACAAATAATGTTCATATTAACAATATGAGAACATGGATGGAATTAGAGATAAGATTGGCGAAAAATAAAACAAACGATAAACGAACTCAAGATCAAATTAAAAAAGATAAGGAACATTGGAGAAATGTGCTAAAAAGAATTATTTCCCTTGTGAAGGGTCTTGGAAAAAATAATTTAGAATTTCGTGGGACAAATGAAAAATTGTATGAAGAAAACAATGGTTTATTTTTAGCATTTGTAGAGATAATTGCAGAATTTGATCCGGTAATGCAAGAACATATTAGACGTATACGAACTAATGAAATTCATAATCATTACCTTGGACCCAAAATTCAAAATGAACTAATAGATTTATTAGCAAACGAAATCAAAGCTAAAATTATTAAAAAAGTTAAAGAAGCTAAATATTTTTCAATTATTCTTGATTGCACTCCCGATATGAGTCACAAGGAACAAATGTCCGTTATCTTACGATGTTTAGATATGTCGTCGACTTCAATACAAGTTAAAGAATACTTTCTAGAATTTTTAATTGTATATGATACAACCGGTAAAGGTCTTTTTGATTCTATTATTGAAGAGCTTAATAGAATAGAACTTGATGTAAATGACATTAGAGGACACGGTTATGATAATGGATCAAATATGAAAGGAAAACATCAAGGAGTTCAAAAACGATTGTTAGATACTAATCCTAGAGCCTTTTATGCTCCATGTGGTTGTCATAGTTTAAATTTAGTAATTTCTGATATGGCTCTCTCTTGTGACAAAGCTAAAGATTTTTTTGGATCAATACAACATATCTATAATATGTTTGCATCATCCACTAAAAGATGGAAAATTTTACAAAATAATATACCAAATTTAACTCTTAAATCATTATCACAAACACGTTGGGAAAGTCGATTAAAAAGTGTTAAAGCAATTAGATTTCAAGCTCCAAAATTAAGAAAAGCATTATTGGATTTATATGATGATGAGCCTAAAATTAGAAGTGAGGCCAAATCTTTAGTTGAAAGTGAGTTTGAAAATTTTGAATTTTTATTAGGGATGGTTATTTGGTACGAGGTTTTATATGCTATTAATGTGGTTAGTAAAAACTTACAATCAAAAGACATGTGTATTGATACTGCTATAAAACAACTAGATGGACTTATTTGTTATTTTAAAAAGTATAGAGACGAAGGATTTGAAAATGCTATGATTGCGGCTAAAGAAATTGCTATAGAGATTGGTATTGAACCTAGATTTCGTGAAAAACGTGTTATTCGTAGAAATAGAAGATTTGATGAAAACGTTGATAATGAAACTTTGAAAACTTCTATGATTGTTTTAGAACTGATTACTTTTTATACATAGTAGATCAAGCTAGTTCTTCCCTCAAACGTAGATTTGATCAATTTAAAGAGTTTGAAAATATTTTTGGGTTTTTGTTTAGTATAAAAAAGTTAAAATCCGTTGATGAAGAAACACTAAAACAGAATTGTATTCATCTTGAAAGTTTCTTGACACATGATAATCATAAAGATATTGATGGTTTAGATTTATTTCAAGAACTAAAAATGCTAAGAGAAATTATACATGTAGAATCTGACACACTTATTAATATATTAAATTATATTAAAAACTTTAATTCTTTCCAAATGCATATTTGCCTATAGAATTATTTTAACTATTTCTGTAATTTTTGCTTTCGCAGAACGTAGTTTTTCCAAATTAAAACTAAGAGTTAATTGCCAATTTAGTCCCTGAGGTTTGTCAAAAATTGCCACTTTCATCCAAATCTTTTTTTCTTGTCAATGTACTCCCTGTGATTTCATTTTTTTGTCATTTTAGTCCCTGAGGTTTGTCAAAAATTGTCAGTTTCATCCAATTTTGTACATCAGTTATAGCGATAAAGGTTTGTCATAAATAACCTCAGGGGCAATTTTTGAAGCCTCTCAGGGGGGTTTGGATGGGATCTTGCGCCACTTTAGCTGGGTTGGATGGGTTCCGATAAAGGTTTGTTTACTAGCTTGGAGAGCAGCTAAAGACTGTTTGCCCACGCGTGCAGCCCTGGTACAGAGGGGTCTAAATTTGCAGCAAGCTTCGTGTCCGGTTTGTGGAGAAGCGAGGGAAGACATTAACCACTTGATGGTGGGTTGCCGGTTTTCTTTTGAGGTGTGGAGTTGGGTGTGTAAGTGGTGCAGGATTGACCCTTTCTTTGCTTACGATTATGAAGATGTACTATCTCTTTACAATAATGTTCATGCCGGGAAGTGGAGAAAGAAAATTATTCGTGGTATTGTGATGATTACTTCATGGGCAATTTGGAATAACAGGAATGCCAAGGTGTTTCAAGATAAGTCGGTGAAGGTGGCGGATGTGATCGCGGAAGTTAAATCCAAGGCTTTTTTATGGTTAAAGTATAGATCTAAACATAGTGACATTGTTTGGAATAATTGGGTCAATTATCCCTTGTATATGCTTGTGTAGTTGGTTGGCGGTTCTGCTTTTAGAGCTTGCCTGTTTTTAATGAAAGTTAATCTTCAAAAAAAAAAAAGTTATAGCGAAAAAATAACTTGAAAAGGAATTAAAACTATGTTTTTTTTTTTTGAAAATTAATTAAAACTATTTAAACCCAGAAAAACAAAACAATCCTCATGGCCACTTAACAGTCATGAACGTAACGGTAAAGTTAAATCAGATTTACTTCTGAAAAACACAAATCATCAACTATATTCTTAGATACATGATTATATGCCACTGATCTCCCCATTCTAAAGAATTAGTGAATTAAGAGGACCGTTTCATTGAATAATGAAAAGTTAGCGGTTAACCAGTTCTAAGACTATGTGTAGTACTGTAGTGGAGGTGAAATTTGGAGCCTCTCACCTGAGCATTTTTTGACAAGTGGCATGTGAGTCCTACTAGGGGCTTGAAAGGGCTTGAATTTTATAAGGGGTGTAGTAATGTGGTGTGGTGGGAGTGTGTGTATAAAGATATTAAATTTCAATTAAAAAAAAGGAGTGGCTGTTAATTGGTTGAGATGGTGACGGAGGGATTTAATTGGTTGAAAGCATGCCCCTTCCCCCGTGAAAATTTTCACGCCTCCCCCTTCTGACCACATTTAGCGCCCATTCACATGGAGGGGGAGGTGTGCAGGGCGCGAATGGGGCTTGAAAATGTCCTTTAACGCTCTTTCACCCCTCCCCCTCTGACCACACTTCGCTAATTTATCCCGTTTTAAGAAAGACAATAGTGAATAACATCTCCTAGTGAAAGTCTAATGGATGCAACTAAATACTGAACAACATAGTGTTTGTTAGTGCTATCTCCTTACTTTTGACTATTTACAATTTTGAGCAAAATAATTTTACAAGCTTACTTATACGTTCTTGCAAATGTTATAAAAATAAGTTATTCATCCTTTAAGGTTTTTAAATTGACATTTGAAGAAGTTGCTATTACCTTTTGTTGAAATTATCATTGGCGCTACCGAAATATGTAGAGGGGTGCGCTTCATGGTTAGACCACTTTTGTTGAAAGAACAATGTTTTATTATTGAAAAACAAATTCAAAACCCATGTTAATTCTACATACGTAGATCATTAGGATGTAATAGAAAATGGATATCATGTCTCATAAACTTTTTATGACATAGACATCATTCTTAAACTCATTTCTAAAGAAATGATGGAATCAAGGTGCTAAAGGTTTCATTGAAGATTACTGAAGGTTATTTCTGAAGACCCCTAACATTTTTGTGAGCATCAATCAATCTGATCATAATACCAGTGAAGATAATTGCCGTTGAAGAATATACAGAGGTAGCATTAGCTGAGGAGGAGTCGTTCATATGTCATGTAACAGCCAGTTGAAGACAAATAAAAGATTATTAACAGTAGCCGGTAACATTCGAGGGGAGATTGTTGATTCAAGATCGCGTATTCTTATTTTTTTGCTGGGTTTTATAATGTACATGCGTAATTATCGTCTCTAACGTGGGTGATTATCAACTACACATGCGTAATTATCAATTGAAACATACGGGATTATGTAACTTTTGGTTTTGCTGAAACTACCCTTTGATTTAAGAACATATGTCACGCACTTGTTAATAGAATAACAGGACATAATAGCATAACGAACACATCCATAATCATCAATCCATAACATATAATATATAAAACCAGAGTAATATTATATATTTCTACTCGTCCAGTTTTTTTCTAATAGGCTTTCCTAGAGTATTTAACATTCATATGATGTTTATGTTTCATAAGACAAAATCATATGAATGTTAAATCTTCGTTAGATGTATTTTAAAATAATTGAGAGGAATACGTAACATTACCCATGTAACAACTAAATTTTAATACTTTTGGACATTTAAAAACAAAAAAAAAAAAAAAAGAAGGAAAGAAAGATGGTGTCATGATCACTGACACTCTGGATTTCTTCCGGGCCCACCATAGTAAAAGTAAGTGCCCCATTGGTTGTTGCTGGAGCTTTTAATGTTATAGCAATTTGTGTTCTCGGCAAGGGTTGATATGTCACGAGCACTGATTAAGCTGTTATCCGAATCCACAATCTCTAGGTTTCGAAAATAACTGGCTTTCCCGAACCCGTCTTCAGCAAAATGGCCCGACCCCATTTCTGTCGACGTGTGTCTACCATTTGCTCGTGAATTGACAACCTCGCCACCCCATTCCACCATTGTGGCTCGGTCTGCCAAGTGTGTGAATAGCTCTGCGGGCCAGTAACCAACTAGTGTATTTTCGCCAAAACCCATCCACCAATTTCCAAGTTTTGGATCCTATGTTTATAAGTAGCAAGATTTAGAAAAGGTTAGTAATGCATTTCAAAAGCAATTAGTTGCAATAGATTATAAAACGAGTTATACATTAGTATTTTCACCAAAATCCATCCACCAATTACCCAACTATAAAAATAAAAGTGAGATTTTAGAAGTTGTGAAAGTATACCTTCCATATGACTATTGTAACATCAAACTGACTTCCTTGGAATTCCGATAACGGGGAAATCGCAGCCCCGATAGCTATTCGGCTATTGGTCTGTACAAACCCTGAACATAACAGATTGTAACATCCGGTTGCTTGATATGCATCACTCTGTACAACATTCAACAAAAGAATTATTCATCACATCCATCCCTAAGCAAATTTAACCTATAAAATAATCATTGGCCACCATTTGATCTAACTTAGGAAAAAAATAATAATAAGAATAATAATTGACATCTACATTGAATGTGGGTGTCATTGTCGTAATTGATGATTTATAATTGAGGTAAACATGGTACATGAATGAATATATTCGGACCACAAAAATTGTTATGGGAAGAACGTGGACCGTTTTCAAATGTAAATGTTGTTCTTAAATGTGTTGCAGTCCATGTAGAACCATGAGGCCCATTATCTTGTCCATGTGAATGTGATATGCCATTTTTGGCTAACGTTACATTCTTTTCTTTTGTCAATTATATAAAATTACAGGATTAGAAAGAAAAATCATAACTAATGAATCACAATCCAAACCGCCTATTTCATGAGTTCGTAAACCATAAATCACAATCAAAACGCGATTGATAGACACTTGTGTGGCGCCTAGTAAGCTAAGTGCATGTGTTCTCGCTCACATAAATGTATTTATATACTTGTATATATAATAAGGATTGTAACAAAAAATAAAACATTAATTTTATGGGTCCAAATCATTTAAGTGTTAGAAATTCATAATTTTATATACCCATTATCGACTTTACCAAAACTTTGAAGCCTTGAATTTGAGAATTCATATTTTATATTTGTGCATCTCGATGCATTTATGTAAGAAGTTATATACACAATAAATAATATATACACTCACATAATATATATATACACACACAATACCAATCAAAGTTTTTGGAGAAAGTTGTTACCGTCCAATAAGTAAATAGTCGGGGTCGGCTGTCACCATAAAGCTCCGGACTGACCTGACTAGTAGAAGAATCAAAGCTTTAGATATTGCATGTTAATATTCAAATGCAAGTTCAATCGTAACATGTATAGGTAATCATCTGATCAATATCATGTTATTAGATATTAACAAACCTTTCTAATCATTTATATATCAACTATTTATACATGCATCTTTAGTTGTTAATTTTGAGACAGACTTTGTAAATATGTTAGCAACTTCAAGATTGTAGTAATAATATCCAAATATTAAATCTCGGTGAGAGTAAGCCCAAACTTCTATGAAGTTAAAAAAAGTTCTTATTATTGAAAAAGTCTTCACTTCAAACATCTAGACAATTATAATTTTTAATATTAAGATAAGACATAAGCATGGAAAACAATAATTTACTAATACGCATTTATAATTATGCATGGTGGGATCGTACTGATTTATAACTAGTAAAGTATTTAATAACAATTTCGAATTAAATGGGGGAAAAGGTGGTTCCAATTGTGAACCAAGTGATAAACCCGGACAGACTTTCATTTATTTTGAGATTGATCTTATATATGAATTAAACATGAGAGATAGTGTTTTGATATTCAAAATTGGTCACCGACATCCTCAACTTAAAAATTGATCATATATAACCCGAACTATTAATTTATTGGAATCTGGCACCTAACTAACTGACGCCGTTAGTTGGGTTGCTGACGTGGCACGCTGATGTGTGCACACGTGGATTGACACGTCAGCATGCCACGTCAGCGAACCCACTAACGGTGTTAGTGATTTAACCGTTAGTTTATGTTAGATTCCAATAAGTCAATAGTTCAGGTTATATATGACCAATTTTTTAGTTGGGGGTGCCAGTGGCCAATTTCAAATAGTTCAGGTTATTAAAATCCAATTTCCCTTGAAAATATTAGAAACCATAACCAACTAACATCCGGTATCATACGAAAACGTTTAACGAACAGTTCATGAATCGTTCGACGGAAAGTTTGTTTGTGTTCGTTCGTTTAATAAATGAACAAGCTCGAAAAAGAAACTTTGTTCCGTTAGTTAATTAATAAATGAACATGAACATGAACATGAATAGAGGATGCGTACGTTCAATTATGTTCTTGAATGTTTAGAGTTTAAATCATATATGATACACCTTAAGATATATTTATCATAGAAAATTCAAAAACGACAACTTTTTATTTATTTATTTTTTTAATTTCTTAATTTCAATAAAAGGGGAAATTACTCAAGAAAAAAAACAACAGAAAATGTTATTTGCCCATCAAACATTTATCTATGGACTTTGTATGAGTTTTTTTCCACATTGGTGTAGTTGAAAAAATTATTTCCCAATTAGGTGTAGTTACAAAATTATTTACCAAAATGGGTGTTTTTTCAAAACTTGCTTATCTCTCTCCTAATCTAATTGGATCAAACCTATTTATAGTCATTATTATTATTATGAAGTGATATTTTTTATTTAGCAACTAATTTGTAAATTGTTTTTTAACAGTAATTTTATAAAAAAGCTCCAAGACAATAGAATGGTAGTTGTAACATGCTGAAATTTTTTTACGCCAAGTTTTTCTACTTTTCAATCTGTTAAGTTAAAAAACTAAAATTTTATGAATTTAGGTTCTTTTATTTTACTAATAAAAAATAGCCATTTACCGGAAAACTAACGACATAATCTTGTTCTCTTTATTATATTGTATACCGTATATTTATACTAAACTAAAAATAAATAATTTTTTATAAGCATATAATATAATATTAAATTTTACTTTTTAACCTAAGGTATGCATCTTACCTTAAAGTAGTGGAATTCATCCCCATATTGCGGCGGGAATTTGTTTGGTATCTGTCGATTCATTATGGCATTGGTACGATACCGACATACGGCCAGAGTTGGTTTGTTTTGTATCGACACCAGTACGTTACCGACACTCGTTATAGCCCAGGTTACAAAAAATATATTCTATTTTGAATACCGTTCCAATTTTGACATTGTTCGGTGGGAATGGTATCCGATAAGGCATCGTCACTCGTATAGCTAGATTAAAAAAACCTCTAATTTGAATGCAACTCTGTTTTCAACAAAATTTCTATTGGAATGTCTATAGGATAAGAAGTTGACACGTTCGTAGTGGCTTTTAATCAATATATTTGCTAAGATGCCAACACTTGATTCACTTATAAACAAATTATTTATTTTTAGTTTGGTGTTTAATTTCTTAACTTATATTGTATACAAATGTATAAAGCAACATTTGATTCAGTTATAAACAAATTATTTATTTTTAGTTTGTTGTTTAATTTCTTAATTTATACGGGATACAAATGTATAAACAGAAAAAGATCAAACTATTATAAAATTGATGTAATAAAAACCTTGCTGTACAATCCGTTTGTTATAGCTTGCTATTGTTTTGATGGCTTTTTTTTATAAAGTTACTGTTAAAAGAACAATTCACAAATTCGCTAATAAAATAAAAAAATATATAACTTAATAATAATGACTAAAATAAATATATTAAATAATAATATCATTTTATTATTTAGTTATCATTAATTAGGTTTAAACCAATTTGATTAGGAGAGAGACAAATAAATTTTAAGAAACACCCATTTTAGTAAATACTTTTCTAACTACACCTAATTAAGAAATAAGTTTTTCAACTACACCAATGTGGGAAAAAACTCGACTTTGTATAGTATCTTTTGTCATGATTTGCTTTAAAAAAGTAAAGGATAACAAACACTGTGTAAATCAAAGCCTTATGATTAAAATACAAAATAATCATTTACTCTTTGTTACGATGATGAACTAGACATAAAACCAAAAAACAATATTATTACTACAATTAAAGAACTAAATATATATTTCCAGATAAATTTTAACTAAATCAGAAATAAAATAGACAATGAAGCATTATTATTAATATTAATAAAATAATATTAAAGACAAAAAAAGAATAAAAAATAAGTATAGAAAAGTCAAGTAACAGTACCTGCCATCCAGCTTCGATGCTATTGAGATCGGAGCCGTCGAAGGACCCGGAAAGAACCCAAATCTGGGAAAGACTGAACTCATTTAATACTTCAATTTTTGGGTCCCACACGTTTATTGTTGCTTTTGCTCCGTATATCTCACTCGTTCCAGTGTACGCGATCGCATGCTATCAAAACCCAAATCATTAACATTTTACTCCAATATCATTGTATTTGATATTCATGTTGTCTATAAAAATATTTTTAGGATGCTTTTCTTCTTATTACATTTATCTAACCAGCAATTAGTACACAATGATAAAAATATATAACTTTAAAATCATAATTTTTTTTCCTGGTTAATATTAGCCCGAGAATTCATTGGCTGGATTCTTAGACCGGTGGGTGTGGTGCCGCCCCCCATACCCATGCCGCCCCACCACCTGTTTGAAAAATAATTTTGGCCCGGCTTAGGCCGGCATCACCGGCAAAATTTTGCCACCCACGCCGCTCCAAAGGCTATGCCGCCCCAAGGGGGTGGTGTAGAGAGGCCCGGCATAGCCATGCCCCCCCTATGCCGCCCCCCACACCCTTTGTTCTTATGCGTTGTCGTAGGAGAAAAAGTAACTTATTGAGTTGATAATGTTTGTGACTTGTGGACATTTGACCAGTTAGAAATGAGGAAATTTTTGATGCGAAAAGAAAGACTAAAAACATTTGTCTTTTTGATGCCTTGTTCGTTTTTGTAGGTTTATAGTTGTGTGAAAAAAGTAAAAACTTGTAAGTTGGGTTGAACTTATTGGGTTTAAAAACTCAATGCTTTTATGTATTTTACCGTAACATGATTAAGGGTTTGTTAACCGGGCAGTTCTTTATAGTATTTTTTTTTTTTTTCAACAAATAAAAATATCATAATTTTTTTTTTAATTTCCTGTTTTTTATTTTAAAAATCCATTTAATGTTTAAAATAAAAAGAAATGAATTATGAAAACAGTTTGAAGACTTTTCAACATATTGAATACGTTATAAAATACAATTAAAAAGTATTCTATTTGTGTGTTGAACGTGAAATAGTTAGAAAGTCAACTACTTCGAATATTAAGAAAGTCTATAATTTTTTATTTTATGCAAAGTCTATTTTTGTTTTTTGGTGGAGTAGCTTTTAATAAACATTTGTGCACTTTAAGTGCAAGCTTATAATACGTACAAGTTGGTCAACGTTTTAAGTTAATTACTTGCAATTAATATATCCAATTTAATTTGATCAATTGATATATTAACCATCCTTATAATTAAAATTCTATTCATTAGAAATAAACCTATTAAAAAAATAGTCAAATGCAAGAACACATTATTTCACATTATCATGATCATTAAAATTATTATATTCTTCTTATTATTAAAACTATGTATGTGTATGTGAATTCTTGTGTAACAAGAAAATAAGGTATACCTCATGGCCATTGCCACTAACGACATCGGGTGCATCAGCCCGTCGAGCAAGGGGGGCCATACGACGTCGTTTCTTGCCAAAGTCATACAAAGAATTGGCTCTCAAAACATCGTGTACCGTGCTTCGCCGCACCGGAACCGTCCCTTTGGGACACCGCTCACCGTTCTGATGCCACATTTGCCACGCACCTCTTCTTATGTACCCATCACTTTTACTAATATTTGTGGATTTGCTATTATCATCCTCTTGTTTAGACATTGTTGATCTCATTTTTGGCATTTCTGGTGGCACCCTCTAAATAAATAAAAATAAAACATAAATAAAGGTGTAATGTTACATTTATGTTAATATATATGAATCCGAAATAAAAGGTTGTTGGTAGTTGAAAGTTGACACCAAAAAGGATAACAAAATTTAATAAAAGCCAACAATATAATGTTTATGAAATATACAAACTTATACAACCAAGTAAATGTCTTAATTCTTCTTCTTTTTTTTTATTTTTTAACCTTTTACAGTGTAATTATATTTATGCCGAGTTTGAAAGGATCGATCAAGTTACCTGGATCTTGTGGTTTTTGAGAAGTGGATGATCTAAAGCCGTTGCTTTCTCTTGTGAACACAATCTATTATATCACCATCTGGACTCTAAGAAAGTTAAACCAAAAGACATAGGTAAGTTAGCAAGTGCATACATATATGTCAAAGCTTGGTGCACAAGAGCTAAATGTATAATTCTTAATGACACCTATACATGAAAGATTGAAAGCTATCTATACATCTTCCAATATGTATAATGGCAAAAATGTAATTACCTGAATGGAGAAAACAGAAGGCTTGTTGAGGGTATCCAAATGTTTTTGAATTCTTGCAAGTCTCAAGTCTCCTACTTTTCTAAACTTTGTGTAATTCAAACACCAAACAGATTGATGCAAAAGTAGAACCAAAAGATGCAAAAGTACAAGTCTTTGAACCAGATTGACCATTTTTTTTTATAAATTCAATGCATTCCCAGAAGGCAAGAGATAACAAAATGAGGAACCCTAATATTCTCTCTCTCTCTCTCTAGAACAAGAACCACATTTACTAACAAAAATCACAAAAAAAAATCAGAGCCAAGAACCTTTCAATTATATAAGATAGAAGAAGAAAGAAATTAAGGTTGAAAAGGACAGTATATGAAGTGTATAAATGCATAGAAGGAGGGTTGGTTTGGTGCAGATGAGCACACAGCTCAAACACTAATATCATGATTGTACTCCTGAAAACTCCATAAAAACTGTATCTATGTGTGTGTTTGAGTGTGTGTGAATTAATGTAATTGTCATTATAATGATTCTTTGAATGAAAAAGAAATTAATGTCATGCAAATCGATTAAAAAAAAGAAATAGAAAAGAAGAAAGAATTAATTGTGTGTATTTAAACTCAACCTACCCACCATTAATATTTAAGCATACCTCCATCCACCTCTCTCTATTTGCCATTAATATATATACTTCTTTTATTTTCTTTTAATCTTTTCCAACTCACTCACCAATTCTTTTTATATCTTTAAAGTTTGTTAGAAGCTGCTAGGAAGTGTTATAGACGTAATATGTATGCATATTTTTATATGTTAGCTACATAATTAGTTTTTCAATACGCGAGACATACAGTATTAAAAATAGAAATTATGTTATTTATCATTAATACCTTATAATATTTTATAGTTTACAAATACTATGATGACAGTTTATAGTGGTTTCATATACATATATTTAATTGTTTTGAGAACTATATGTGTACGCACAATTTTTTTTTGAACATGTAAAGTGTATAAGTAGCTTTTTTCTGTTAAATAGTTAATATTATTAAATAGCAAAAAAAAAAAAAGTATAAGTAAAAGACTTTTGGATGAGAAAGAACTTAAGCCACAAGTTCAACGCATAAAAATTAATACACATTACAGTATTTACTGTTAATATGAAAACGAAAAAGTTACTTGCATAATATTCAAAAGAGAATAAGTTGATATGTCAAAACCGCAAAATGTGACTAATTAACTCGTTCATATGTAAATATTGGTGAGTTGTTTAACACAATCAGAACATAAAAAAAAAAAAAAAAAAAATCAAACTCATTTGATGTATACACGTGTGAATGGTCGAAGATATTCTCGTGTTAACGTCGGAACACATAAGAACTCTTTACATACATGTAAAAGCCTACACGCTAGAAATTTTGTTATAGTTGCATGTAAATACAAGTGTTTGGAAATCATATTTTCCTTTGCAACAACATTTATGTAACAATCAAATCTCACCATACATTGAATATACATAAAAGAAAATATTCAAGCTACAAAGATATGAATCACTCTCCATTTTATTAAATATTACTAAAAGCATTTTTACATGAAGCATAAAAATGATGATAAGAATATTGCCCATTAACTAAATGACTGTAAATTCGAATATATCCACAAGTCGCTCATAATAAAATATTATCTTGTATTTGAAGGGCTAGGACCTACTCTCTATACAACTTCTATGCCACGTATACACATATATGGTGTAACTTGCATTGCTTGCTTGCCGGTGATGGCATTAAGTTTCTTTGCCTCAAATTTACGCATAGAGGAAAAGGTGTGAATTAATGTAAAAGGAAAGGTTTACAATATTTTCCCTTTTTAAACAATCCACGACACTCTACTTTTCTCTGCCTAACCAGAGTGTTAGATAAGTTAGTTAGCATAAATGTAATGCATTTTAAAAGTATACTTTCGTAATTTGAGAATAGCTATTTGAAATAAAATATCGAACGTGAAATGTTAGTCAAATTATTAATTATTAAGACTCATGGGTGTGGAGTCTGCAAATGCCTCGGAAGGTGAGGTGGCAATAGCCACCGAAGATACCCCCTCCCCCTTAAATATCGGGGAACTCGGGGAAAACACACCCTTTTCACCGATCAATCTGATTGGTTATTTTTTATTTTTTAAGGAAGGGTGAACCATTTCCTTTGTTTGGGGAGGAAATGGAAAAAATGATGTGGCATTTGGTGGAGTTGGAGGAAGAGGGCACCACACGTCCACACCATATAGCCTAATTAAACATTAAATAGGTAAGATGGTATCCATGACCTATTGGTTAGTGGTAGGGGTGTAAACGAGCCGAGCCGAGCCCAAGCTTGACATTCACACACAACCACAGCAACAGCATCATCAACATCATCATCATCTTCTTCATCTGTCAACATTCACACACCATCATCATCTATCAACATTCCTTGCCCAATTTCTCCTCCTCCACAAAACCCACCAAAAATTTCCCCCCTTCTTCATCTATCAACATTCCCGCCCATACTGCTACTATCCGATCACTCGTTTCACAGATCTAAGATGACATATCTGCTTCAATCACCCACCCTCATCCATTTACACATTTCATCATTAATCCACCATGGATCTAACTTGAATCGATTTGTTACAAATGAAAAAGTCAACAAAACCCTAGTCACCGACTACGACAAACACCTAGGGCTTCAATAAAAATCCAAAATCGCGTCTTTTTTCGTGCACGAAGTGAGTTGCTGAAGTTTGGACGAATTTGGTAGATGAGTATGGTGGAGATGGTGAACGGTAGTGGTGATTTGGTCAGAGATAGTAGCGAGGGTGACAAGTCGTTGAGGGTTTGGCAATGAGGAAAAGAGAGAAAGGTAAAGAAAGGAGGGGGTGATGATTTGGTCTGAGTTTGAAGTTAGTAGGTTTGAGTGTTTACTTTTGTAAATAGATGAAGATGATGATGATGAGTTATTTTGATCTTAAAAAAAATCCAAGTCATGAAGCAAGTCAGCTACCACATCATCCGTTGTGTACACGTCAGCATGCCACCTCAACTGCAACTTTCACTAACCTAGTTAGTTAAGAGTTAACGGAGGTTCATTTTTGACACCCACATGTCCACTTTAGATTATCCTGGTCCAACGTTAAAGTTCATATTATTATTGGTCAATAGCCCAAACTTTGGATTATTAAAATCCAATATCCCTAGAAATAAACAAATAAAAAGGATTTAAAAAAAACCAAAATACCATCACATGTATTACATGCTAAGGGACTTAACCAGGAATATAAACTTGGTTTTGTGATAAAGGTTGAATCTTGCAAAAAAATTATAAACATGAAGATTGTTTTGCGAGCCTTTTAAAGATAAGGGTAAAAACTGTAGTTTTGGTTATAAAAAATGTGCTTTTTATAATTTGTCTAACTTAAAAGATAAACTAACTTAAGATTTCTAACTAAAATTGTGTTTTTAAGTAAAACACTAATTAAAAAAAAAATTGTTAAGAAAAAAAAGACGGAATGAACAAAAATTTATAAATTTAAAAAATTCGAGTTGAAGTAGTCATTGGGGTCAACTCGTGAATATTCGGATCGTGTTCGAGTTCGTATAAAATTTTAGAGTTCGATATAGTTTTTTCTTTTTATGATTTTGTCCAAAATCAGAATAATCTTCTCCAAAGATGCCCCACATTTTTTTCTATTATTATTGTTTTCTTTTTGTTTTTTCATTGACGCCCAACATATTTTTCGATCGTGTTATTTTCTTTTTAACTTTCATGTTAGCCCAGTGGGGAAGGATCAAATGACAAGAAACATAAGGAAATGACTTCATGTAGATGCCACATCATCTATTTTTTCCCATTTGACTCCACTTCACTCCAAGAAAAGACTTGATTTCATTAACTTCACCTAATCATATATTTTTAGTTGTTTTTGTTTCAAAGAAGGAAAAAAATTAATGTACACTTCTAACATCATGTTACCAATGTAACACACAACCTCTTTAACACCCTTTAACATAAGGAGGGAGTGGTGTGCAATGCAAGTTAACAGGCCATGTCACCTTTAGCACCACATATGTTATACCCCATGGCCTAATGTGAGAATAAAAAGAACAAATGACATAATGGTAACATTAAATACTTTAACTCTTCTTACATTTAATTATTATATATCTAATTAATTAGTCATTAACACTTTATC
>JAUTDX010000421.1:0-177250 GCA_030844895.1 Ambrosia x helenae
ATAGAAAACTATTCATATCACTCAACATTTTGTGATTCCTATATTTAATCATTCAAGAAGCTTCTATGTGGATGATCAAATGAAGAGAGCATATATTTAGAATCCAATGTGCCATTAAAAAGGTCACAAGAAAATGTACAAAGGTGCGTATTGGCAACAAAAGTGCTCATTTTCGAGTGCTTCTTATTTCCTTAAGATTCCTTTTCATATAATTAGTTTATTTTGGGTGCGTGTGTGAGAGAGAGGACTAAAATATTGACAATAAATACCACAACTACGATCCGCTACAAATGAATTTTCCGTATTAGTGCATTGCATATATGCACCATGAATATCATAGATTTCCTTACGTCTCATTAAAACAAAATACGAAAGTTACATCATAATAGCAGGTAGACGGGCAATAAGCTGCGCCGCCACCCCTTTTTGATTGCAAACCCTAGTCTACTAAAGACAAAACATGAAGTTTTACAAACATGAAGCAAATTAACAGTGGTATAGCTTTATATCATAGGTTTGAAGGTTGCTAAGCACCAAATAATCTAAGACGGTTATTACTACATAACAAATGACTTTCACCAGCGGATATGTCCGTTAGAAATCCATGGTGCAGGTGGGTACTGAAGGGATGTAACATAGAGTACTATCTTATTTTACTTTGGTATTATGAAAATATAAAGGGATGTAATTTGAACATATGGTGATCGTTATTTTTTATGTAAATTCTTTTGTTCATATTAAATTGCTCTTCATCAATTGATATATTGGTTGTATTAGTAAACTGGTATTAAAAATAAATTACTTGACACCTGCAATGCGCAACGTGCGTAAAAAAAACATAAGTATGAGCGTTCTAGTATTTACACTAGGGAACTTGTATTTAGGTTTGGCATTATTTATAATATTTATAAACACGGTTTTATACATAACTACTATTTTCAAAGATGAATTAACCTGATCAAGCAAAATTTCTTATTTTGCCCTTAATAATCAAATAATTAAGGTAGCAGTGTCAGAAACCAAAATGTGTAAAGATCGACTGCATGACATATGCATATATTAACTCATTGCCAACCCAATACAATTAAATAATCTGTGTTAAAGCATAAAGGAGATCAAATTAACCCTGTTGCCAAAACCCAGAGTTGATACACTATAAGAATATTCAGTGTCGATTAATAGTAAAATATGCTTGAATGTTGGAAACCCGAGACTAAGATTTGAATTAGGTAAAAAGAGGAGTCCAGAATTTGTTTGATTTTGTCTCACTCATCATTTTAAATGTCACCAAGGACGATGAAACTGCAAACTATGGTATATATATTCCTTTTGACCGAAAGTGCACAAACTGAATAAAAGGTTATAAAGTATATAATAAATAAGTTGATCAGCATTCACATCTTGTGCTTTTATAGCTGATCACCACTAATTATTTAACTGTTACAATTAATAAAGTTATTATGTATATACATGAGGTGGGGTAGGGGTTGAATGGATTCTTACCGGTGGTGATATTTAAACCCCCCAGAAGCGCCTCGCTTAGGCCTAAGCGAGGTGCTTCTGGGTGGTAATTTATTTTGGTAGTTTTTTGGTCTTTTGAGTTGTTCTTTTTTTTTTTAATTTAATAATTATAAAAAGTTAAAAAAAAATTAAATGTCAATGACTTAAACTTGACATCTTCTTCTTGTAATACTTTTCAGTTGTTATCCGAGAGATAGCGGTCAACGATGAAGACAACCTGAAAGTGGATACCATGGATCAGAGAGATTCAAGCTAATTAAACTCATATCTCAATCCGTACAAGTTATGTTGTAGCAGTCAAGGTAGATCGTGGAAATCAATTACAGTTATTTGGAATGTTTCTGATCATTATAGTAACGAAATCATTCTCACATGAATATCCTGCGTAAAGGACTAAAGCCACATATCTTGCCATTAATACCAACTGAATTTTACTTGCTTGCATGAAAAGTTCATTGTACGATGTCTTTTTCAGAGGACCTCGACTCTTGAGATGTTGCAGGTGTTTGAAAAGTTTGAACTGAAATTGAACTTTTCATGCAAGCAAGTAAAATTCAGTTGTTTTACTAATTTCATAGTCTTGATACTTTTAACAATCGGATCGGCGCTAAACAATATAAAGTAATTACAAATATTGCAAGAGGGTCACTATTCATATATAAAGAACATTAATCGGTTTCATCTTTGTTTTATTGAGTTCAACTTTCCATGATCTACCTTTATCATCTCAGAGAGATATCTGTCAAACGATGGAAGGGAACCCGAAACAATAAAAAGTAATTACAAAGAAGATGATCAAAGATGCTACAACATAACTTGCACCGGCTTGAGATATGAGTTTAGTTAGCTTGAATCTCTCTGATCCATGGTATCCGGTTGTTTTCAGGTTGTCTTCATCGTTGACCGCTATCTCTCGGATAACAACTGAAAAGTTGTCTCATTAATTCCAATTCCAATTCCACCGGTGCAATCAGAATCTGAAGAGAAGCTATCATCTCAGAGAGATATCTGTCAACGATGATGGCGCAGCAGAGGTTAGCGGTAACTTTAAATTTTGAATGATCGTCGGTTTGCTCTCTATATACCAATCAACAGTAGCGATCATTACAGTTTTAGTTGAAAGTGGATACAATGGATCAGAGAGATTTAAGCTAATTAAACTCATATCTCAAGCCGGTGCAAGTTATGAAATGACACATGCAGAATGTAATGTCATGCACAAATGTGATTTGTATTAATGGCAAAGTGATTTGTAAGGGAAGAAGAAGAGAATGTTATATATGTTTACCTTCCCATGGAAACTCTGAAGACCCTTAACGGAGTTTGCTAGAGGGTCATTGGTCTTCAGAGTTTCCAACCCCTAATACATTCATCAAAGGATATTCATGTGAGAATGATTTTGTACAAGATTCCTATGCAAGCAAGTCAAATTCAGTTGTTAGACTAACTTGAGATATGAGTTTAATTAGCTTAAATCTCTCTGATCCATGATATGAGAGCATAAGAGAAGAGATAATAACATATGAGCTTCAACATAACTTGCATCGGATGATTGCCAATGAGATTGATAACTGGACAGGTTAGCCAGGTGTTTGTCAAAAGGTAGAGCACACCACTAGAGCAAAAAGTTGTGTGTATGAATAGTGACCATCTGGCAAACCTGCCATTAATCGGTTTTATTTAGCGTAAAAAGTTCATTGTACATATACCTCCTTATTTAAAAACAAATCACATCATTGTAGAGGTTACTAGGTTACTCATTACCGTTGGACGTTGAAGGTAAACATGGACAGTGAGAAGTGAGATTGATAACTTCTTTATGGAAATTGCTAAAATAGTTAAACAAAAGCTGAAATTGAACAGTTATTTGGCAACATACTTGAAATCAATGGGAAGATAAACAATCCTCATCCACAATGTTCTTACCTATGAGTTTAATTAGCTTGAATCTCTCTGATCCATGGTATCCACTTTCAGAATCTGAAGAGAAGCTATCATCTCAGAGAGATATCTGTCAAGTAATTACAAGAAGATGATCAAAGATGCTACATGTAACATCGCAAAATTTTCCCCCAAATATTTTTTATAAACGCCTTTATATTTTTTTTTTCTTCATTTTATACAAATGTGGCAACGTCTTTATTTTTCCTCATTCACAACTTATGTACATATATATATATATATATATATATAGATTTATATTAATAATAATAATAAATAATAATAATAATAATAATAATTATAATTCAGTTTTGTTTAAAAAAAATATATATATATATACTTAAAACTGAATTCAGCTCCTGGCCCACTCCCGTTTTCCTTTTTGTTTGGAGCCCAGCATCCGGCCCACTAAACCCAGCCCACCCAGCCAAGCCCAACATATGTTCAACCATTTAACAAAAAAAAAAAAAAAAAAGAGAATGCCGCTCCACCCGGGTTCGAACCGGGGACCTTCCAGACACAAACACCCCACCTCAACCACTGCTCCATGTTACCTTTTGTGTTTAGATTAGGAACTGTATATATTTATCACCTTCTTATTTTGGATCTGTTTCTTCTTCCTTTCGCGACACAGCAGTAACAGCAGGTTTGGTTATATTTTTTTTTCAAAACCCTTTGATTTAACAATCAATCGTATAATTAAGGTAAGACTCGTGATTACCGGCCTAGTATGACTCGATTACACATCAATTAACAACTAATCGTTGACAAATTTTGAATTCCTACGCGCTTGACATTTAAACGAGGGTCAACTTTCCAATTAACATTAACCCTAATCCTCAGTATAAATTGAGGCATTCCGAACCTTGACAAATCGCTCACAACTCTCTCTCAATCTCTATTTCTCTCTGTCTCACTCTGATCGTTGCAATTTTGCTCGTAGTTTGACTTTAGCCTTGACCCGTCTATTATCATCAATTCTTCACAGTGGGTATGATTTCTTGTGTGGGTTATAGTCATCGGCATTCAAGCAACCATAGCCCTAACATTAATCGGGCTATAGTTGCCTGAATCATTCAATTGTAATTCTAGGTTTAATCATGTTTAATTTGGGGATAAACTAAATCGTGCATAATGTATTTAATTATTTTGAAACTGAAAATCTCACAACCACCGGCCTAGGCCAAGTGGTTGTGACCCTGGTTCTTCACACAGGTCACCCGGGTTCGAGTCCCGGCTCTGACCGGTTTTTGTGTTCTTTTCTTTTCTTTTCTTTTTAAGCAAACAATAATTATATATATATATATTAATCCTTTTAATCATTTAAATTCTTTTTAAAATACCAAAACTATTTTATAAATTCTAAAAAAAATTATTATTGTTTAATCTGATATAAAAGATTTATTTACAATTTTTATTTTTTAGAAATTCATTTATTTAATAATTATAATAATTAAATCATTTTTATACAATTATATTTATAAAAATCCATTTATATATCAAAACAGTATTATTAAATTCCCCAAAAATTATCCTAACTTTTTATAAAGTTAAACTTTACTGAAATAATTTTTAATTCAGTAAAATCATTTATTTTATATTTTTAATCAATTTTTGTTAGATTTAATCATAATTAAATCATATTAAATCCAATTTTCATCATTTTTGCACCAAAATTTTATACAAATTATTTTTAATCATTTAGAACAGAAATATGATTTTTAAAATAAGATTTCTTTAATTTTAGTATTTTTGAATATTAAAGTTAATAATTGGCTATTTATAAATAAATAGATTTAAAAATCTATTTTAAATGAAATAATTTTATAAAAATTATTTTATTGCTTCAAACACTTTAATGTGCTCACTCAAAATCCAAATTTTAATAAAAAGACTTTCTTTCATTAATTATCAAATTTTCTTTATTTAATTAACATTTTAAATTAAATTTAACAATTGATTATCCCCAAATCGAAACCCTAGGATACACATATTAGTTAATTAGACTTAGACTTATTATATATTACCTCATTATAGGGTAATATTTGGAATCACTTTGGGCAACACAATTATCATATCTTTTCAACAAGTTAACATTTGCTAAGGTGAGTTTTACATAGCCCCTTTTCTATTTATCACCATTTTGGGGGTGAAACATGTTTATAACATCATCATTGCAATTCAATCATCAATGTGTCTATGTGTTTTCTATGTTGCATTATGTCTTGAGCATGATTAGAGTAAGCACCATTCTAGCATAATCATTAACATTGATCAGCCGGCGGTATACATTGATAGATCTATTGGACTGACAATCCCACCGGATACGTGCCTCCTACAAAGGTTACGTGGGTGTTTGTTATCGTATAACATTATTGGACCATGAGCGTATGGTATGTATCATATTATAACAGTCATCAGGGTTGATTATGCACTCGATTTATTTCTAGTATGTTCTCACATATGGACTAGATTGACATGACACATGAATTGCACAACATTTTATTCAATCATCAAAAACCTATGTAATTCTCACCAACTTTTGTTGACCCAAAACATTTTCAACTTAACATGTTTCAGGTTCTATTTGCTTGAAGATTTGAATTGATGCTTGAAGATACGTGTATAGTTTTTATTCAATTTGATGTACAAATTCTAGATCAATTGTATGTAATTTATTTAAATCATTTATGAAACTTATTATTCACCATGAGCTACTGAACAATCATCAATACGTGGCGCCCCGATGTTTCCGCCATCGGTTGGGGTGTTACAGATTGGTATCAGAGCCATGGTTATAGGGAATTAGGTTATTAGAAAAATAATCTAGTCTATAACCATAGGATTTAACAAGTACTTGCTTCTTTTACTTGCTATTCTCTATCTCCCTCCTACTTCTTATCCCTACTTTCATTCCTACAAGAAGGTTGCTCTCCACCAGTGGATTTACTCTTAGACTCATAGGACAGAATCCTCAGTTTAACCTGAACCACCTTGAGATCTCGTCGAAGTTCTATATTTTAATAACGAACACGTGCAATCTGGAAGGGTGAACGCCTGTATTCTGAGTCTTCTGTCTAGGCTGGCATTGCGCATATATCCCAATCAGACGAGGGACCCGGATGCCTACCTGGGAATTCTCGGGATGAGTGTTCACTTATAGGCTAAAGCATGTCTTCATTAGAATTTAAATCTTTGATAAGTCAACGTTTTCGTTTATTCGTTTTAATTAATGAATAAATGATTACATTCCTTATATTACCTCATTCATTTCATGCCACATTGAACCTTCATTGTGTCCCTTACATGTCTCCACGTCGTAGCACTCGCAATAACAGTGGTGAAAACCAAGAGGAAAGTAACGACAACCACAACACCAACCACGACAACAACAAAAACAACAAAGGTGTTGATGCCCGACTGGCTGCGATTATCCACAACCCTGCTCAGGTTACTACTCCTAATCGTCCTGGTAAATACAACTATGGTCAATGCTATGAATGTGGAAACCCAAATCACTTCCGTAACCGATGCCCTAAACTAAACAGAGATCAAGACCCTCCAGCTACTTAATAGCAAGTCCCACCATTTGAATGATGTTTGCTTTTAATTCTTTGTATTGACACTTTATGGATTCAAGTAATAAATTCAAGTATTATCATAACATCTGTGTGCATACTTGTTTGAATATGAACTGATTGATATATCTATACTTACTTACTTGTACAACAATTAGTTGACTACCAAACACTACTTAACGATTGGTAGAGGTCATCATGTCTTTCCAACAGTCGGGAGAGGCCCTACCACCTGCTCAACGACTGGTGGAGACTATCAGACCTGCTCAACAATCGGAGAGTCATAGAAGGACGCAAAACCCTAATGTAAGGTAAATTAGTGATTACGGTCCGGAACGTAATCGTGAATTTACAGGTACGTTAAGGTGGTGTGGAATTCTATCAAAATTTCGGTAGTTAACCAAATGTAAACTCTAGATATCTAGTAGTTCATTTAATAACTCAACTCACGCATAACACGCCTCTTATCCACGCTATCCGAGACAGGTTACTCTATTCGTTGTCATGCCCTAACATAAAATTCTTCAAGTCACACTTGTCCTAAATTTTATCCAATTCCCTTCAACCCTGTGTTTTCAATAAACTTCGGGACGAAGTTTTCAAAAGTAGGGGAGACTGTAACATCGCAAAATTTTCCCCCAAATATTTTTTTATAAACGCCTTTATATTATTTTTTTCTTCATTTTATACAAATGTGGCAACGTCTTTATTTTTCCTCATTCACAACTTATGTACATATATATATATATATATATAGATTTATATTAATAATAATAATAATAATAATAATAATAATAATAATTATAATTCAGTTTTGTTTAAAAAAAAATATATATATATACTTAAAACTGAATTCAGCTCCTGGCCCACTCCCGTTTTCCTTTTGTTTGGAGCCCAGCATCCGGCCCACTAAACCCAGCCCACCCAGCCAAGCCCAACATATGTTCAACCATTTAACAAAAAAAAAAAAAAAAAGAGAATGCCGCTTCACCCGGGTTCGAACCGGGGACCTTCCAGACACAAACACCCCACCTCAACCACTGCTCCATGTTACCTTTTGTGTTTAGATTAGGAACTGTATATATTTATCACCTTCTTATTTTGGATCTGTTTCTTCTTCCTTTCGCGACACAGCAGTAACAGCAGGTTTGGTTATATTTTTTTTTCAAAACCCTTTGATTTAACAATCAATCGTATAATTAAGGTAAGACTCGTGATTACCGGCCTAGTATGACTCGATTACACATCAATTAACAACTAATCGTTGACAAATTTTGAATTCCTACGCGCTTGACATTTAAACGAGGGTCAACTTTCCAATTAACATTAACCCTAATCCTCAGTATAAATTGAGGCATTCCGAACCTTGACAAATCGCTCACAACTCTCTCTCAATCTCTATTTCTCTCTGTCTCACTCTGATCGTTGCAATTTTGCTCGTAGTTTGACTTTAGCCTTGACCCGTCTATTATCATCAATTCTTCACAGTGGGTATGATTTCTTGTGTGGGTTATAGTCATCGGCATTCAAGCAACCATAGCCCTAACATTAATCGGGCTATAGTTGCCTGAATCATTCAATTGTAATTCTAGGGTTTAATCATGTTTAATTTGGGGATAAACTAAATCGTGCATAATGTATTTAATTATTTTGAAACTGAAAATCTCACAACCACCGGCCTAGGCCAAGTGGTTGTGACCCTGGTTCTTCACACAGGTCACCCGGTTCGAGTCCCGGCTCTGACCGGTTTTTGTGTTCTTTTCTTTTCTTTTCTTTTTAAGCAAACAATAATTATATATATATATATATTAATCCTTTTAATCATTTAAATTCTTTTTAAAATACCAAAACTATTTTATAAATTCTAAAAAAATTATTATTATTTAATCTGATATAAAAGATTTATTTACAATTTTTATTTTTTAGAAATTCATTTATTTAATAATTATAATAATTAAATCATTTTTATACAATTATATTTATAAAAATCCATTTATATATCAAAACAGTATTATTAAATTCCCAAAAATTATCCTAACTTTTTATAAAGTTAAACTTTACTGAAATAATTTTTAATTCAGTAAAATCATTTATTTTATATTTTTAATCAATTTTTGTTAGATTTAATCATAATTAAATCATATTAAATCCAATTTTCATCATTTTTGCACCAAAATTTTATACAAATTATTTTTAATCATTTAGAACAGAAATATGATTTTTAAAATAAGATTTCTTTAATTTTAGTATTTTTGAATATTAAAGTTAATAATTGGCTATTTATAAATAAATAGATTTAAAAATCTATTTTAAATGAAATAATTTTATAAAAATTATTTTATTGCTTCAAACACTTTAATGTGCTCACTCAAAATCCAAATTTTAATAAAAAGACTTTCTTTCATTAATTATCAAATTTTCTTTATTTAATTAACATTTTAAATTAAATTTAACAATTGATTATCCCCAAATCGAAACCCTAGGATACACATATTAGTTAATTAGACTTAGACTTATTATATATTACCTCATTATAGGGTAATATTTGGAATCACTTTGGGCAACACAATTATCATATCTTTTCAACAAGTTAACATTTGCTAAGGTGAGTTTTACATAGCCCCTTTTCTATTTATCACCATTTTTGGGGTGAAACATGTTTATAACATCATCATTGCAATTCAATCATCAATGTGTCTATGTGTTTTCTATGTTGCATTATGTCTTGAGCATGATTAGAGTAAGCACCATTCTAGCATAATCATTAACATTGATCAGCCGGCGGTATACATTGATAGATCTATTGGACTGACAATCCCACCCGGATACGTGCCTCCTACAAAGGTTACGTGGGTGTTTGTTATCGTATAACATTATTGGACCATGAGCGTATGGTATGTATCATATTATAACAGTCATCAGGGTTGATTATGCACTCGATTTATTTCTAGTATGTTCTCACATATGGACTAGATTGACATGACACATGAATTGCACAACATTTTATTCAATCATCAAAAACCTATGTAATTCTCACCAACTTTTGTTGACCCAAAAACATTTTCAACTTAACATGTTTCAGGTTCTATTTGCTTGAAGATTTGAATTGATGCTTGAAGATACGTGTATAGTTTTATTCAATTTGATGTACAAATTCTAGATCAATTGTATGTAATTTATTTAAATCATTTATGAAACTTATTATTCACCATGAGCTACTGAACAATCATCAATACGTGGCGCCCCGATGTTTCCGCCATCGGTTGGGGTGTTACACTACAACATAACTTGCACCGGCTTGAGATATGAGTTTAATTAGCTTGAATCTCTCTGATCCATGGTATCCACTTTCAGGCTGTCTTCATCGTTGACCGCTATCTCTCGGATAACAACTGAAAAGTTGTTTCATTAATCTATAAATAAATCCTTACAAAATATTTTTAACTTAAATCTTTGAGCATACCACACTTAGAGGGTCACTATTCATACATAAAGAGTATAATCGTGATGTGATGGATTTTTATATCTGCAACTTAGTTCCTTTTTACCTGGTTGCAAAGGAACTTCAGGTCAGCCAGACCTTTGTCAAAAGCAAGTGTGAAGATCAAGATCAAGAAGAACAGTACGGTCAACGATGAAGGTGTGTTGTATGTATAAAATTGTGAATAATTGTAGTGTGTTCGGTGCAGTCGACGAACATCATTCAAAATTTCAACTTCCCGTTCAGGTGCTTAAGTCCACCTTGAAGACTGGATACCATGGATCAAAGAGATTCAAGCTAATCAAACTCATATCTCAAGTTGGTCTAACAACTGAATTTGACTTGCATGCATAGGAATCTTGAACGAAATTATACAGTTATTTGGAATGTTCCTGATCATTACAGTGAGATTGATAACTTCTCTATGGAAGCAACAAATTCAAAACAGAGGTAGGTTTGCCAGAGGGTCACTATTCATACATAAAAAGATCAAGAAGAACAGTACGGTCAACGATGAAGGTGTGTTGTATGTATAAAATTGTGAATAATTGTAAGAGTCGATATGAGAGCAATAATCCATCGAGAACTAGAGAAACAGAGAATAAGAGAAGAGATAATAACATATGAGCTACAACGACGTCGTATTTTGGAAGCTAAAGTTCGGAGAGAACTAAATATTCGGTTGTTGTTTTTCTTCTCTATACAGAGTGACGATAGGCGTTTTCGATTTCCAAATGAATCAACGACTTAAACTTGACATCATCAACCACGTATAGTCAAATATTTATTCTCCATATCCATACCTTGTTTCAAGTATCTTGTAAAATTCATTTCGTCTTCAAGACTCCTATGAGTCACAAAGGGGGAAATATATATGACGTTTGAGCATACGAAATTGTGCAAGAGTTTGACATTATTGTGTTCAAACATCAAGGAGACATGGTGTTTGACTTTTTTGTGTTTGACCCATCCGGATGTGAAAGACAATATCCATATTTACTTGATTATAAGAGAGGTCGAAGATATTGCTCAATAAACATTATTATTATTATTATTTTATTATATTTGTAATTTAGTTCCTTTGTTTTATTATTATAATAATTTATTATTATCAAGATTCGGAAATTAGTAAAACGATTTATGAAAGTATCAAGAATCGGAAATTAGTAAAACGATTTAATAAATCATTGCTCAGACGTTAGGGTTTGATAAACACAAAACTTATTATTTATAAAGCAACAAAAACACAAATCGTACCGTGAAATAAAGAGAGACCCATTAGGAGTGCCGTGGAGGAAGATCGTCGGTTTGCTGTAGTCGATGATGACACAGAGGTTAGCGGTAACTTTAAATTTTGAATGATCGTCGGTTTGTACAATGATGTGGTGTCTTCAATGATTCTAAAAAACTTGAAAGTAATTACACCGGCTTGAGATATGAGTTTGATTATTATCGTATTTGCAACTTAGTTCATTTCTCTCGAAAAACAATCTCGAAAAAGTAATTATCATTTCTTGACATGCTTGGTAACACCTTTGACCAAAGCGAGGTGCTTTGGCCTTTTTTTAAAAAAAATTGATTTTCTTTTAATTCTTTAAAATTATCTGTTAATCACCAAAAATTAATTTTAATTAATTTTTGGTTCTTTTAAGTTGTTTCCTAGCCAAGAAAATTATAACTCTCCGTTTCGCTTCGTTAATTGCTCGTTTTGGTTTTCCAGTAAAAACATCCAGCTTTGTACAACTTTGATGAATCATTGTACGTGGTCCTCCGACTAAACCTAACTCGCAACAATTGTTTTTAATTCATTTTTAAGTGTTTTTAATTACTTTTCGAGAAATGATAATTTTCAGATATTACAGATCAAGGTGTTACCAAGCATGTCAAGAAATGATAATTTTCAAATATTGCAGATCAAGGTGTTACCAAGCATGTCAAGAAATGATAATTTTCAAATATTTGCAGATCAAGGAAAGAATGAAAATACGTGATGCACATAACCCTCCATGCAAATCATCCCAATTCTGTCAAAAGAAGATGTATTCACCATTTCAAACGATTTGCCTCCTTGAATGTCTATGGAAACAACAATGGATTTGTCAAAAGCAAGATGTATTCACACGTTCAGGTGGTTAAGTCCACCTTGAGATATGAGTTTAATTAGCTTGAATCTCTCTGATCCATGGTATCTGGTTGTTTTCAGGTTGTCTTCATCGTTGACCGCTATCTCTCGGATAACAACTGAAAAGTTGTCAACGATGATGGCGCAGAGGTTAGCGGTAACTTTAAATTTTGAATGATCGTCGGTTTGCTCTCTATATACCAATCAACAGTAGCGATCATTACAGTTATTTTGGAATGTTTCTGATCATTGTCAGAGGGTCACTATTCATACATAAAGAGATAAAGGGTGTACACGAGTATAATCAAACAAGGGTTGCCCGGAGTTTGATTAGCTTGAATCTCTCTGATCCATGGTATCCACTAACCGTAGCGATCATTACAGTTATTTGGACTGTTGCTAAATTAGTTAAACAAAAGCTTAAATTATACAGTTATTTGGAATATTCTTAATCATTACAGTGAGATATGAGTTTAATTAGCTTAAATCTCTCTGATCCATGATATGAGAGCAATAATCCATCGAGAACTTGAGAAAGAGAGAATAAGAGAAGAGATAATAACATATGAGCTACAACATAACTTGCACCGGCTTGAGATATGAGTTTAATTAGCTTGAATCTCTCTGATCCATGGTATCCGGTTGTTTTCAGGTTGTCTTCATCGTTGACCGCTATCTCTCGGATAACAACTGAAAAGTTGTCTCATTAATTCCAAAACCTAAAGAGAAGATATCATCTCAGTGAGATTGATAACTTCTCTATGGAAGTTGCTACAATAGTTAAACAAAAGCTGAAATTGAACAGTTATTTGGAATGTTTCTGATCATTACAGTTATGCCTTTTTTGGTGAAATGAACTTGAAGAAATGATTTGGTGGATATATCATGAGTTAAACAAAAGCTGAAATTGGACGGTTATTTGGAATGTTCCTGATCATTACTTTTCATGCAAGCAAGTAAAATTCAGATCATTACTTTTCATGCAAGCAAGTAAAATTCAGTTGTTGGACAGTGAGATTGATAACTGGACAGGTTAGCCAGACGTTTGTCAAAAGAACATTTTTTATAATAATTATATTAAAAAAAACAAAAAACAAACTCAAAAGATCAAAAAAAAATAATTTGATCTGAAGAGCCTCGCTTAGGCCTAAGCGAGGCGCTCCGAATTCAAAATCAGCTTTTTCTGCCCCTCATACTGACCTGCTCTGATTGAATTCAAAGCGCCTCGCTTAGGCCTAAACGAGGCGCTTTGAGGGGGGTGAAAATAGAAGGTGGGGGGTGGGAATAGACGGAGCCTTCTTACCACTATAACTTTTTATGCTCCACATCTTTAGTGTGTTTGTAAAAGTGTTAATGTTTTAAAGAGAAGGTTAAAAGTTCAAGTCTTATAAGAGGTAAAAAAAAATATGTGTATTTAACATGAGATGAAATAAATTGTGTAATAAAAATAGGGGATAAATTAGCTGTTAAAAAAAATTATAAATTTTTACATATTTAAATGCATTGTTAAAAGGGGAAAAAAAGAAAGTCACACATAATTAAAATTCACCTGTTTGTATAGTTGATTTGAGTTGCTAATGATACTGTAGCCTAGGATTGCAACGAAGGTGGAAAGATTTACTTATATTTGCGTGGTTTCTGCCCGGGGTAGCAGGTTCGATTCAGTCTTCTACCGAAAAAATAACCATTAGGTTTGAAAGGAGAAACTCATGTGGCGAAGGATTCGATCCTAAGTAGAGATGACTTTCTAACCAAAGGTTTACCGTTTGAAACTCAACATTCAAAAAAAAAAAAAAAAAAAAAAAAAAAAAGGTTTGCTTTGAGTTGATATTTTACGGTAGAAATAAAATAAATAAAGGCACGACACTTTTTTACTTTCTTTTCAGAAGTCAAAAGGTCATTGTAACATATCATATTCAATTAGATGTAAATATACCTAGTTCAAAACAAAGGCATTGTTCATTAGTTAACTTTATAGTTGATATAAGTTAATATTTTACGGTACAAATAAAGGCATGACACCTTTTACTTTTTTTCAGAAGTCAAAAGGTTAGTGTAACATACGATAACTAGATGTGTAAATATATCTAGTTCGGAAAAAGAGAGTTGCAAATATACAACCAAAACATATGTCGTTGAGTCCCTTGAAAAGAAGTATTTATATTATTATATGTGTCAAATATTATTATCATATAGTTCAGAAGAAATTCACTTAAGCAGCCCAATTTTTAGCATGTTTATATCAAGGAAAACAATGTAGGCAAAACAATATATACTTAAGTCAAAGATGAACAACTAAAAAGAATTTGCGAACACAGTAATTACAGTAATTATTATTATTATTTTTTTTTATTTATTTTTTTTTTTTTTTTGGGTTTGGTTGGGGTGTGTGTGTGTGTGTTTATGGATTTCACATCATATTTTCCTAACAAACCTAAAGTAATTTGTAAATTGTAGATTGTCATTTGAGGGAGAACAGTTTTTGAATGAGAGATCATAGAATTCTAAATCCATGAAGGTTATGCAAATTGTCTTTAGAATCACTATTTAAACTAGTAGTTACTGGTGGGTTAGCCCGTGTGATGCGACGGGTGTCATTAATTCTTTTAGAAAGTGCTTTCTAACTTGATCTGTCTTAGACACTCATTTGGGTATGACTTTACATTAGTCTTGAATAATTAATCTATTAGTAATACTAGTAGGAATGCTCGCGCGTTGCGGCGGGTGCATCTGTTTTGCCCTTCGTGCATCGTGTTTGTTGGTTATTCGTTATGATGAAGTAGAAAACAACGATGTATAAAATATATGTTATTAAAAACTGAAACTCATAAGTATATGTTCTGAATATATTAAATAGATACATCACAATAGGCCATGCTATTCCTTGCAACACTCTTATATTGGGCCACGTCCTTTGGTGGGACCCTTTTTATGTATCTCAAAGGCAGATAAGTATGTCATCGTAGAGCGGTGCTTAGCGTAGTGAAGTGGCGTTGTATCTCTTAATGGCCATAAGATTGTAGTGGAAGTGATGTAATTACTAAAATGCAGTTTGTACTGTGCAACATATTTCTATTATTTTAGGGCACCCGCGAGATACAGCGGAGTCAATGTTTTTCATAAATACTCTCGTTTTATGTTAGTTTGACAAGCGCCGTAACAAATATATTAGACCAAACAAATTAGTAATCAATATAGTTAAAACTACCAAATCAACTGATAAGAACTTGTCTTCGTTTGGATATGTAAGCAATTGGTGACTTCGTGAGATCAGAAACTTAAATTATATTCCTAGAAGCTTATAGTAGCAGAGAAGACAAAAAAAAACATCGAGGAAGATGATGACGTTGCTCATGAAGTATCTCTACTATATTTGTTTGTATAAACGTCAAGCCTACATATATCGCTCACTTTAATGTGTTGAAACGTGTCTTGGTTTGGGTGTGTTGGCAAACTTCAAGCCTACATATTCATTTGTGTGTAGAAGTGTCACATCATACCATCCTGCAACCACATAAATTTAAAAAGAATATATAAATACATAATATATGATGTAATTTATTTACTATAAACATTGAAAGATATGTAAGTTATGTATGTGAAGAGTCATCACATTATTTATATATCAAATACATGACCACTATTTATAGGATTATAACATTTATACAAACATAATAAAGACATGGAGATTATGAATGTAAAGAGTCACACATTATTGTTAATTTCCTCATCAATTTTATAATTATGTTTAAATTAATTTCTTCAACAATTTAATATTTAGGTAGAAAGACAATTTTACCCCCTAAATGACTTCAATAAGCATTGTACAATAAGCAATAAATGTTGTATTTACTTAAATTTTGCAGGTATCCTTTACTGATGCTTTATAATATAGTATAGATATAGAAGATAAAGAGTCGGGTTGATTCAAACATAATACCAAATACATGACCACTATTTATAGGACTATAACATTGATACAAACATAATAAAGACATGGAGGTTGTGAATGTAAAGAGTCACCACATTATTGTTAATTTCCTCATCAATTTTATAATTATGTTGAAATTAATTTCTACGACAATGTTATATTTAAGTAGAAAGACAATTTTACCCCCTAAATGACTTCAATAAGCAGTGTACTATAAGCAATAAAGGTTGTATTTACTTAAATTTTGCGGGTATCCTTCACTGATGCTTTATAATATAGTATAGAAGATAAAGATTTGGGTTGATTCAATTATAATACCAAATACATGACCACTATTTATAGGACTATAACATTGATACAATTCAGTAGCGTTGAGGTCAATAGGTCATAGAACATGCTGACTTCTGAAAGCTTCATGGAGAAAAACTAAAAACGCACAAAGAAGAGAAAAAACTGTACTAATTAATTTTGAAAAATATTTTCTCATCAATAATTCTGAATATTGTTTGTTTATTGTTTTAATTCTTAGTTGCACAATTAAATTACCTCAATTTTATTCCGCAACGATCCAACATAGTTGATTATTACATCCAACATCAGTGACATTTCCATTGTCTATAGCAAATAACTACATTTAAATGGAGCAAAACAATGATATATTATGAAGAAAAATTTTTGTAATTGTCAAAGAACATATGAATAAGTAGAAAAAAAATGTATATATGTATATAAAGATTAACTCATATCTTTATACCTTGTAGCATCCGGGAACCATATCTTGCAAGCGTCTTAACTTCTCATTGATTTTTTTCTCTTTTCATCTAATGAAGACATAAATTTTTTTAGACAAAACAATGTTTCAAAGCATAAAATTAGCTCTAAGATTTTGTTTGGGTTATGAAAAGACTATTAGCATTCAAGATGCATCATAGGTTAGGTTGTATTTTGTGTTTTAAAAGTTGGACATAAGGGCATAATTGGGATAAGATTTTAGGATGTGAGGTATTAAATTATGTTAAATTTACTAATCTACCCTTCTAAGTGTCTTAATTGTCACAACTATGCCATTAATACCCTTAATTTTTTTGCTCAAAAATGTTGTACATGTTGCTTGTTAAGTTGTATAGAAATGCAAATTACCATGTTGTACATCACTCCTCCTTAATAAGATAATATAGATTAAATGTTTGTACATAATAATATTAATATATTTTTATAAGTAAATATTATTTAAATTTAATATCATCTTGTAGTCTCAAATGATTATTCAAAATATGCACTAAAAGCCCTAGACGCTGTTAGGATCTGAGTTTGATTTGTTTTGACACTTAATAAATGAAATACGAATGAAGATAAACAAATATGGAAAGTGCAGCGAAAATAGTAAACTATTAATCAAAACAAACGGGATAATTGCTTTAGAATCAAACTTCTCATTAGTCAACCCGGATTAGAATGATTACACAATTACTCCCCATCAGCCTGATCACTCACAGTTGTTTGTCTGAGAGAATGTTTGGAGTGATGAATAGAACAGTACATGCACTGTTCTATTTATAGACAAACTAAACCTCTGATGACCTATGGCTGATATGTTGGATCAGTTTGCTCTTTGTTTAAGTAAGAACTTGCTATCTTTGACACTTACGTGTTTAGCAAGTTCTTGTATATCAGATTATAAGCACAGCGGAATGTATAAGTTAAAGCAACACTTTTTATACTCAAGAGGAGTTATTACTCCCCTTGATGATTGAAACTAATAATGACAAGTATTTATTATGAATCTAAGCAGTAAATGAGAATTAGATACTTAGACAGATTCACAATAAATACTGAAATGGAATAGAACAGTGAAAGTGTTTGAAGGATTTTTCTATTAAAATCAATGTCTAAAATAGAAGGTTGAAGCCTCCTATTTATAGACGTTTACATACATGTATCTTGACAATAAAGCAAGTACAGAAACATCAGAAACAAGTTGCACAAGTTGCAACATTGAAACTAACAAATACAGCTAAAAGTAATAATAAACAATAAACTACTGATACAAAAGGCGGTGGAAAATATCTGATGCTAAGTGCTGATGAATGACAAACTACTGATGAGTAGTTTGTCTTCAGTACTTCTGAAGTGAACTTGTCTGGTTTGGACTTCAGAACTTCTGATGAAGTTTCTTCTTCAGCACTTCTCATATCTTCTCTTCAGCAGTTTCTTGTCTTCTCTTCAGTACTTCTATACTTAGCCAAAATGACAGAAGTGAATTAGACTAAGGTTTCCAAAAGTGGTTTCACCAATCCCCTTTGTCCTAACAATCTCCCCCTGGATTGATGAAGCCAAAACCTTACGAATTCCTTATGATTTTCTTCTGTCTTGAACAATCTTCCATATCTCTTTGTACATGGTGTTCTTGAGCTGGTTTAACTGTCCATCAGATAGAGATCCTTTCTGTGGTTCCAGATGTTGAATTGTGAGCAGGTCTTGTGTTGACAGTTTCTTTAGATCACTGATCTTCTTGTAAGCCCTGCTTGAAAGGTCTCTTCTTGTCAACAATACTGAGTTGTTATCAGTAAGTGACCATCTGATGATAGGTACCTTTGACTTGTTAAAGTCAGAGGAATAGGGAACCAGACTTGTCCCTTGGGTTGATGATCCTGAGTGTTGAATGCTTTCTGTTTCAGTTAACCTCAGGTGGGAGTCTCTTCCTTGTTGTTGTTGTTGCATATCAGGCATCTGAACAGTTGGGAGATGGTGTTCAGTCACTACCTTGGTATGCATCTTTTCTTTGATGGTCTTTTGGATTTGGTAGGCAAAAGTGGAAGGATCCCTGAATTGTGTTAACAGAGGTTTCTCCTCAATGTCAAAATCTGAATGGACTATTGAACTTCCTTCAAGTAGTACCATTTTGAAATCAGTTTTGACATTGTCCTCTGCTTTCTTTCTTTGAGTAGCAGGCCTTCTTGTTGATACACCAGAAGTTCTAACTACTGATCTTGAAGGATCAGCAGTTTGAAACTTCTCTGGATTTGCAGCCTTGGCAGCCTTGTATTTTCTGTAAGTATCCATCAGTCTTTCTTCTTTCCATCTGGATACTGAGGCTTTTGAACCATAGCCCTCTGCTACTAATTCATCTATCATCTGGGCTCTCTTAGCCTTTCCTTCTTTGCTTGTGGCCAGTTTGTCTGCAATGATTTGTGCTCTTCTTGTTAGCTCTTGCATAGAGAGTCCCTTGAGTGTGTAGGCTTTAGTCTTGTTGTTCTTTGTGATGTAAGACATCAGTTGTTGTCTTTTGTCTTGTTCAGCAATCTCATCAAGGCTAGCCTGCCTTTGTAGTTCAGCTTCATAGGCCTGAAGTTTTTCTTCATGGCTTAAGTCTAGATCATCCCTTTCTTCCAGAGTTTTCCAGATCAGATCTTCTCTGGCCTTCTTGTTGGCTGCAACTAAACTCTTCTCTAGTAATTCAGCTGATTGAGAGATTGGAGAAGGGTTTAGTACAGTCATTGTTGTAACTGTTGTAGTAGGCCTGATAGGATCAGATGTTGGTTGAATGGGAGCAGTTGTTCTGGAAGGGTCAGCAGTTTGAGGTTTGGAAGTGTTAACCTCTGATGGGTTGACAACTGCTGATGGTTTGTCAACTACTGAAGGATTGTCTTCAGTACTTTCTGATTCTTCATCAGAACTTTTGCCATCAGAAGTTTCTTCATTATGCCTTAGGGATTCTTCAGAGGTTTGGGTCTCATCTTCTTTTTTTGTGGCTTCAATTTCTTTTACTGAGACACCAAACTGTTTGGCCAGTTTTTCTTTTCTGGCTTGATCCTTCTGATCTCTTTCAAGGATGGCCACTCTTGCCCTTATCCTGGCTTGGAATGACTCCTTAGGTTCCCTAATTTTCTCCCCCTTTTTGGATTCATCAAGTTTAAGTTTAGAGGTTGAGGGTTGGGAGAATTGACCTTGAAGATGAGCAATCTGTTTGCTATTGAATTCTATCTTGTTGGACAGATCATTCATCTTTGTCTTGATCACTCCAAATTGATTTTTGATAGACAGCTCCAAGTTAGCTGTGTATGTTTGGAAGTGATTCTTGATGAGAGTGTTCATCATGTGGTACAGGGGACCCTCTGGGCTGCATAGCTGGTTCAAGTCTATGCTTGTTTGCCCAGGGAATTGGGTAGGCATTTGTTGTGAAGGGTGTGTTTTTGGGATATCCTCATGTTGTACAGAGGATGCCACTCTAGGGGTTTTAGGGATTGAGTGGACTTTAACCTGTGCAGGGGTGACTAGCTTCTTAAGCTTGGATACCCCTGAAACAGGACCTTCATAAAGTGCCGTCAATTCAGTAGTTTTAGTTTTTGAAACATCATCCAAGTTAATGGAATCATCTGAATCCCTGATGTTGTCCTCATTGAGGACTGTCTCAGTTAAATCATGAGCTGAGCCCAACTCAGTTCTCTCATGAACCTCTTGTTCTTGGTTCTGAGGATTTCCTACTTCAGGCATTAAGCCTTCATCAGTAGTTGCCACATCTGAGGTCTTAGCTATATTACTTCTATCCTCAGATCCACCACTGGGTGGTAACTGAGTAGTAGCAACCTCAGATGCCCCAAGAGTCTCTAAGATTGGGCTTAAAGACTCTGGTCCACCCTCATCTCTTTGGTTAGGGCTAGTGATGTCCACATCCATGTCTGATGCTGTGGTTATGTCCCCTGTTTGTTGTGGTTGTAGGGGACTGACATTATCAGATGGGACTTTCTCTCTTAGCCCAGAGAGAAGTTTGGCAATCTCTATTGCCTCTGGTTCAGAAATTTGAGGGGTTGGTTCAGTAGTTTGGGCAATAGGTGAAATAGGTTGGTCAGCAGTTTCAAAAGAAGTGTGAGTTGCAATAGTTTTTCTAAGTCTTTTTCTTTTGAATAAAATAGTTATGGGTGCTCTTGGTGGGGTTTGAGATGGATGAGACTGAGAGGGTGTTCCAGTCTCACCTATTTGAAGAGCAGACTGCTCATGAGCATGTTCAGGCATCTCAACCTCCTGAACAGCTTTTCTTTTGGGTTGGTGGGTTTTTGTCTTTGTTGGCTTGGGCTTTTTGGCTTTTGGTGGTGTGAGTTTTGGAAGATGTGGGCTTCAGGGGGACTTGTTGTTGTTCTCCCTGATCATCTTCTGGCCAGGTAGCCGGTTTGTTATGCCTAGAGTATGCTTGTGAGGTTAATGGATTTAAAGTTGAAACTTTTCCCACAAGCACCTCATTACCCAGTTCCCCTATTATGCATTGCATAATGAACCTTGGGTATAACAAAAACTTTTTCTTGGTATTATTATGATGTAACACCAACTCATTGAAAAATAGTTTTGATGCCCTGAATTTAGTTTCATTCACAATGGAATGAAATATTGGTTGAAAAGTGGAGGGCATCTGGTCATAAGACCCTGTTTTTGGACTCAAACACATAATAATATAATGAAACAAAAGCTTGTATTTGGTTCAAAATATTTTTTGAAGATAGTAGCATGGGAGAGAGTACCTTGATAACCACACTCTGTCATGGTTAAGTGAATATCAGAATTAGCAACTTGATCAGGGGCAGCTACATCATCCAGGCCCAGTCTTGTTGCCAGTGTGGCCGGTGTGATGGTCAGTGGTTTCCCTTTTATTCTTGAGTTGAGGGAAATGACTTCATCATCAGCCGTCACCGTCTCAGCATTTGCCCAGAACTCATTTAGAGTTTCAGTATGAATTGGTGGGTTTATTGTGAGAGCAGTAAAATATTGGGATTTTACGACAAGATCAATGATCTCATCGTATTGGGACCAGCCTTCTTGTTTTTTAAGAAAGGCTCTTTGATTGTGTCCCTGTTTTAGAACGAGAGACATGTGGTTTGGGTTTTGATCGAACAGTTGATTTGCAGGTTTAGGTTATTGAGAGAGTTTTTGAGAGAGAAAGAGGGATATTTTGAGTTTGAAAGGATAAGTGTTGAGAAAAGGTATTTATCAGAAGTTTTTAACCGCTTGAATCTTTTTTATTAGAAGTTTTTAAACCGCCTTGGTTAAAAATCTCTTTATCAGAAGTTTTTAACCGACTAGGTCAGACCTCTGATGATGGGAAAAGTCAGATTTGCCCTTTTTGACTAAACTGCTGATGAAGGATTATCTTCATCAGTAGTTCCCATTTTCTCTTCAGTAGTTTTAACAGCTGATGAGAAATGTTTTTATAAATACTTTCATTCATAACTTCTGAAGGTTATTTTATCAGAAGTTACACACTTTTCAGAAATTATCCCCATACTGATGTTTTGTTCATCAGTAGTTTCTCTCTTTTCAGAAGTTTTGTTTCAGACTTTTTGTCTGTTTGTAAGTGAAAAATGAAAAATTGCAGAAAAATAAAACACTTACAAATTTAGCATCCCAAGCATGGATACTAACTTCTGAAATGTTGATGTCTCAAGGGGTTTTGTGAAGATGTCAGCTATTTGATTAGCTGTTGCTACATGCTTCACCTCAATCTTGCCTTTTTCATAGCAATCTCTTATAAAATGGTACCTGATCTCAATATGTTTGGTTTTTGAGAATTGTACCGGATTTTGAATGATGCTAATGGCAGATTTGCTGTCTACTAGCAAAGGTGTCTTGGTCTCTTTGATTCCATAATCAAGAAGTTGATATTGGAGCCATTGTATATGTGATGTACAACTTGCAGCTGCAATGTATTCAGCTTCAGCAGTTGAAGTTGCAACAGATGTTTGCTTCTTTGATTGCCATGACACTAGAAAGTTACCCAAGAATTGACAACCACCAGATGTTGACTTTCTTGTCATCTTACACCCTGCATAGTCACTATCTGAAAATGCTAATAACTTGGTATTGCTTGAAGCAGGATACCAAATTCCAAGTGTTGGAGTTCCTTTCAGATATCTGAAAATTCTTTTGACTGCAATAAGGTGTGATTCCCTTGGTGCTGATTGATATCTAGCACAGACACATGTTGAAAACATAATATCTGGTCTAGAAGCAGTTAGATATAAAAGGGAACCTATCATGCATCTGTACATGGTTTGATCAACCTGTTTTCCTTGATCATCAGGTTCAACTTGTGTGATTGGTGTCATGGGAGTGGAACATGATTTACAGTCTTTTAAAGAAAATTTGTTTAATAATTCTTTAACATATTTTGATTGATGTATAAAAGTTCCATTTGTTTGTTGCTTGATCTGCAGTCCCAGAAAGTACTGCAGTTCTCCCATGGTACTCATCTCAAATTTTGATTGCATGAGTTTCTTAAAATCATCACACAGTTTTGTGTTTGTTGAACCAAAAATGATATCATCAACATAAATTTGAACAAGTAGGACATGATTTCCAACATGTTTAATGAAAAGAGTTTTATCAATGGCACCGCTTGTAAAGTTATTTTTGAGTAAAAAGGTGGAGAGTGTATCATACCAGGCCCTTGGAGCCTGTTTGAGCCCATAGAGGGCTTTGTCCAGTCTGTACACCCACTCAGGATGAGAAGGATCCTCAAACCCAGGTGGCTGACATACACACACCTCCTCTTTTATCTTTCCATACAAAAATGCACTTTTCACATCCATTTGATAAACTTTAATTTTGTTGGAAATGGCATAGGCCAGAAATAACCTGATGGCCTCAAGCCTTGCAACTGGAGCAAAGGTTTCATCATAGTCAATTCCCTCTTCTTGAGAGTACCCTTGAACTACCAGTCTTGCCTTGTTCTTGATTATCATACCAGCTTCATCTTGCTTGTTCCTGAAAACCCATCTTGTGCCAATTGGTTGCCTGTTTGGAGGCAGGGGACAGATTTCCCAGACCTGTTGCTTGTTGAACTGAAGCAGTTCATCTTGCATAGCTTGCACCCAATTATTGTCTTTGAGGGCTTCCTGGTACTTCTTTGGTTCCAACTGTGAGATAAAGGCTGAAAATAGGCAAAAGTTGGAGAGCTGGTTTCTGGTAAGAACACCTGAAGCTATATCACCCATGATTTGATCAAGTGGATGATCTCTGTGTTCAATCAGATGTTGTAAACCACTGACAGGTGTAGGTGGCTCATGTTCTTCAAACAAACTACTGAGGTCTATAATATCTGGTTCAGCAGTTTTAGTGTCTTCAGTAGTTGCAGGTGCTGAAGCAGATGTTTGAGTTTGGTCTTCAGTATTTGTTGAATCAGAAGTTTGTGAAACTTCTGATGGTCTTGAAGTTGACTTAATGACTGTTTGAGGAGTCCATGGTGTAGGATCCTCATCATCAAACCTTTGATCACCATAATAAGTAGGTTTGGAAGAAGTGACAGTCTTTTCAGGTCCAAAGTGGAAGTTGTCAAGGTCAAAAAGTTCAGCAGGATGTGCTAGAATAAGAGTATGTTTTGACTCATTGAACTTGACATTCAATGTTTCTTCTACTATCCTGGTGTGAGAATTAAAAACCTTGTAGGCTTTTCTAGTTGAAGAGTAACCAAGAAAGTAACCTGAGTCAACTTTGGCAGCAAACTTTGAAATAGATTCCTTGATGTTCAAGATGAAACATTGACACCCAAAAGCCCTGAAAAAGGAGATAAGGGGCTTCATGCCATGAAGAACTTCATAGGCAGTCTTGGAATGTCTCTTGACCACAAGAACTCTATTATGAACATAACATGATGTGTTAACTGCTTCTGCCCAAAAGTACAAGGGCAGTCCAGAATCAGCTAACATTGTTCTTGCTCCCTCTATTAATGTTCTGTTCTTCCTTTCTACTACACCATTTTGTTCAGGAGTTCTGGGAACACTGTATTGTCTAATAATCCCTTTAGACAAACAGAATTCATCCAGAGTTTTGTTCCTGAACTCTGTCCCATTATCACTTCTAATGGTTTTGACAGGTAGAGAATATTGTTTCTCTACTTGTAGAATGAAGAACTTGATGATTTCAGCAGCCTCATCCTTGGAGAATAAGAAGAATACCCATGTGAATCTTGAGTAGTCATAAATGATGACTAAGCAGTACTTCTTCTTACCAAGGCTCATAATCTTGACAGGTCCAAATAAGTCCATATGGAGTAGTTGAAGACATGCAGTTGTTTTTGATTCTTCAATAGACTTATAGGAGGACTTATGCTGTTTTCCCTTTAAACAGGATACACAGTGTTCTTGACACTGGTATACTTTCAAAGGTAGACCTCTGACCAAGCCCATTTTTGTGACTTTATTTATGGTTTTAAAGTTCACATGGCCAAGTCTCCTGTGCCAGAGATCTGTTTCTGAAGTTGATGCCCTTGAGAAGAAACAAGCAGTGTTGTTCAATACTTTGTCTTTCTCAATGTCCACTGCATAGACATTGCCACATCTTTTGGCAATCAGCAAAGTATGATCTTCAATGATCTTCTCTATCAACTTCTGGCCTTCTGGTGAGATGATCTTGCATGCTGTTTTTGTGAAAAAGGAAGAATATCCTTTATCACACATTTGTGACACACTCAGCAAGTTGTATTCAAGGTTTTCAACCAGATTGACCTTGTCAAACTGTATTTTGCCAGAGGAGACATTGCCATGTCCTAGCACATATCCCTTAGCATTGTTCCCAAAGGATACAGATCCTTCTCTTTGGCTGATAAAGTTGTTTATCAGGTATCTACATCCAGTCATGTGCATAGAGCCTCCACTATCAACATACCATATGCTGTTTAAGCCCCTGGAAACTCTCTGCACATAAAAGCAAATTAGTTAGATTTAGGAACCCAAGCCTGTTTGGCTTTGGGTTTGCTCTTGAGAACAGTTACAGTTTGTTCTTGACCAGGTTGAGAAATCCATGTCTTTTTGGCAATCGATTTTTCATTAAGAACCATGGTGGTATCCTTTTCAGGACCACCATCAACCTTGGTCATCAGTAGTTGTACCATGTTCATTAGATTTTGTATCTCAGCAGTTTGTGAAACTGCTGATGATTCAGGTCTAACTACTGACAAAGAATTTTGAGAAAAAGATTTTAGTTGAGATTTTATCTTTTTCTGAGAAAAAGTGTTTTCAGGTTGTTGTTTCTTGGGTTTAAAGATTCTTTCATAATCATTTCTGATTTGATTTCCCACAACCTGTTGTTTAATTTTTTGATTGAACTGAATTCCTTTTCTGTATCTACAAAATTCAGTTTTGTGGTTGAACAGACCACAAATTTCACACTCTTTTGCCTTTTGTTTTTGATCTAAAGGCAAATTTCTGACATTAGTGTAAAGATTTTGCTCATCAATAGTTTTCAGGATCTCAATTCCTGATGTAGATGAAACTACTGATGGCTTGTTGTCAGATTTTGTTAATACTTCTGAAGTACTTTCTTTGAAAAACCAGGATTTCTGTTTAGAAAGTTTTCATGGAAAGATGTGCAGTCTTTCCCTTCAGAAGTTTCATTTGAAACAATTTTTCTCCCATCTTCAGTAGTTTTGGGAGAGAAATATGTTGGTGTTTCAACATGATGGTACCCTATGCCAAACTTAACATTTGAAGCACTTTGTTTGTTTAGCAATAATTGGTACCCCTTACAAGATTCCACCCATTTTTCACATGTGATCCTGGTATCAGCAAGCTCTTGTCTGACATCTCCCAGGTCATTTAGCATGATTTTAATTTGTGCTTGGGTTTCAATAGTCGAGTCAGTTAATTTAGAAACTTCTTTTGTTTTAGCACACAGTTTTCTTTCTAAATCACATTTCATCTGTGTGTATTTTCTTTCTAAATCATTGGCTTTTCCTTGTAAGTGCACATTTGTCTCTCTTATGAGAGCAAAAGTTTCTTTGCAAGAATTTGAGCAAAGTTTTGTCAAAGATTCTTTTGATACCTGTGACAATGCAGATTTTGAAGTACAGCCTTCAAATGCCATTAAGGCAAAGTTCTTTCTGCCATTGTCTGGTTCTCCCCAGTTGATGTCAAACACCTTGTTGTCTGCATCAGGATCACACTCTGTGGTGTCAAAAGGGAGACTGCTCCAGTCAACATACCCTGAGGTGAAAAGACTTTGTTGAGAGGGTTGTTGAGTCTGTGGAGGATGTTGAGCAGCTGGAAAGAGAGGGATTGATTGTTGGCTCTGCATCTGTTGAGCAGGCATTTGAACATATTGTACTTGTGGCATGTATTGCTGTTGAGGAGCTTGTGCCTGTACAAAATGAGCACTCCCTTGAGTTCCATTATTCCTATTATAATTGGGGTTATAGTTATTTCCAGATTGTGATTGGTTAAAGCTAGAGTTTCTACACTCTCTAGCAAAGTTTCCCAACTTCTGACACTTGTGACATCTCAGTTTAGATTTGTCAAAACCAATTTTTGTATTACTGGTCAATCCTGGAAATTTCCTTCCTGACCTTTTATAAAACTTGTTAGTTTTAATGCTTAGCATGGCCAGTTGGTGTAAAATGTCCATTTCTTCTAAGTCATCACTGCTAAAGTTTTTCAAATCATCCATGATAAAACATAGATTATCAGCAGTTTGACTTTGGTCATCATTGTCATAACCTGGGAAAGATCTTTCTGATGAGATCCCAGTTGTTATGTCAATGTTGTCATAAGATCCATAGGAACAAGTTGGTGAGTCTTGTCCCAAAAGTGCTATACTACCTGGTAGGTAGTCATCAGCAGTTTTACCAGATGATTGCAATTTCTTCTTTTGATCAATTTCTCTTTCAAAAGTAAGTAATCTCCCATGGAGTTTTGTAAGAGTGAGGGAGCTGAAATCTGGTGAGGATCTTAAAACAATGGAGTATGTTTCCCATTTGTCTGGTAAAGACCTTAAAAATCTATGTAGCATAGATACTGTTGTATAGGTCTGACCATTTAACTTTAGCTCAGATATTAATGAGGAGAATCTCTCAAATTGTTGAGTTAAAGTTTCCCCATTAATATGAGCAAATGTCTCATATTGTTGAGCTAAAATCTCTCTGGTGTTGGCAATCACCTCTTCAGTTCCTCCAAACTGTTCTTTAAGACAATCCCAGAGTTCTTTGGCACTTTCACAATGTAAAAGGCCAGAGTATATCTCATTTGGGAGAGCCATTGCCAACATAGAGAATGCTTTTGCATCTAGCTCAAGTTTTAGGAAATCATCATCTGTATATTCTTTTGGTCCTTAGGGACCTCAACATTAGTTTCAAGATTGACATTTACTGGTTTGTGTGGACCATATATCACAGATCTCCAACAACCTGTGTTGGTCTGTGACAAGGTATGTGCCATTCTCTTTTGCCATATGTTGTATTCGTTTCTTACAAGCATGGCAGGTTTAGTAGCAAAACCAGTATTATGTGGATCCATTTTAAAGAGTATTGATTTGTCAGATGACTCTTTTAAGTGATGGATGTTGATAAAAAGTGAACTTTTGATCTTTTTATTGAGTATCAATAAGAGCTTTGTGTCTGATTCTCAATTTGTTAGATTGATATGTGATCAGATAAACCAAGGCTCTGATACCAATTGTTGGATCAGTTTGCTCTTTGTTTAAGTAAGAACTTGCTATCTTTGACACTTAAGTGTTTAGCAAGTTCTTGTATATCAGATTATAAGCACAGCGGAATGTATAAGTTAAAGCCACACTTTTTATACTCAAGAGGAGTTATTACTCCCCCTTGATGATTGAAACTAATAATGACAAGTATTTATTATGAATCTAAGCAGTAAATGAGAATTAGATACTTAGACAGATTCACAATAAATACTGAAATGGAATAGAACAGTGAAAGTGTTTGAAGGATTTTTCTATTAAAATCAATGTCTAAAATAGAAGGTTGAAGCCTCCTATTTATAGACGTTTACATACATGTATCTTGCCAATAAAGCAAGTACAGAAACATCAGAAACAAGTTGCACAAGTTGCAACATTGAAACTAACAAATACAGCTAAAAGTAATAATAAACAATAAACTACTGATACAAAAGGCGGTGGAAAATATCTGATGCTAAGTGCTGATGAATGACAAACTACTGATGAGTAGTTTGTCTTCAGTACTTCTGAAGTGAACTTGTCTGGTTTGGACTTCAGAACTTCTGATGAAGTTTCTTCTTCAGCACTTCTCATATCTTCTCTTCAGCAGTTTCTTGTCTTCTCTTCAGTACTTCTATACTTAGCCAAAATGACAGAAGTGAATTAGACTAAGGTTTCCAAAAGTGGTTTCACCAATCCTCTTTGTCCTAACATGACATCACCTAAGAAAGCGACATCTAACAAATATATAACAACATAAAACAACTGATGAATACAGACACTGTTAAATAGAAAAGCTTTGATGACTAAACAGCTGATGGGTAAAACTCTGATGGCTTGTATCCACTGTTGGAGCCTAAGTGTTGTTGGCTCCAACAGTCCTTGTCTTCAACAGTCTTTAGCTCAACAGTTGTTTCTTCAACAATTCTTTGTGATCAGCACTTGTATACCAGCAGTTGTTAGGAGGAACAGCAGTTGTTAGAAGTCAACAGTCTTTTGGGGGGGATAACTTGAAAACACTGATTTATTTTGGATCATATATATAGTATGTTTTGGCTTTTCAGATCATCTGTTCTTTTCCAGGTCAGAAGACCCAACAATCTCCCCCTAGAACAGATGATGCCAAAACTCAACCTTTATTGCTTATCTTTATTCCTCATCAGACTTTCTCTAATTTGCCCTTTGAATTATAATTCAAAGTTTAAGGAGAATAAGTCTTCAGCATCTCTTTCAAGCTCTAAGTTTAGAAGGTCTTGGAGATCATCTGCACACAGACCATATGCATCATCCATTCTTAACTTCTGAGCTTCTCCATCAGATCTGAGCAGAGTCAATTCGTTGGTGTCTTTGTTGACCTTCCACTTTAGAATTTTTTAACCTGAGGATTTCTTGAGTTGCAGATTTATTTGGGATGAGTTTGGTGATGGAGGTCTGCCAATGATTCTTCTGAATTCTTCAGAAATAGGGTCAGAGAAGTAATGGACTTGGTTGAAGATCCCTTCTTTCACAAATGTGTCAGCAAACTCTTTTTCATCTTATTCAGACTTCTGCTTCTGCCTTTTGTACTGTCTCTTGGCAACAATGGATAGATCAGATGTTGCATTGTTTGGTTATCAAGTGAAAAGGTCTGTTGAGATCTTCTAACCACTGGTGCATCGGGATAATTTGGTTTTCTTGGTAGTGTGGGATCATTTTTTCTATTCTCTTCAAGCTTCTTGTATGTTTCAACCAGTCTCAGCTCAGACCATCTTGCCACATACCTCATTTCTCCATACTTGGCAGCCATTATCTCTTCCCTCATTCTTTTATATTTCAAGGCTCTGACTGGGTCTCTGCCTTTTCTAAAATCAAGAGCAGAAGCCTTTTGAGTAGGATTCTTGGTCATCTCTTCAATTTTGTACAGTTCTTCTGGAAGGGCATGAGTGGTCCAGCCTGCAAATTGTTTCTTATTTGCTTTGTAAGGCATGGTTTCCAAGATCTGATCAAGAATAGATTCCCTGACTACCCTTTCCAAATCACTACTGAGTGGCATGTTTGACATAGAATTGCTCAGGGTCTTATCAAAATCTTCAATCCTTCTCAATTTGCTAAGCTCTGCTGAATGGATGCCTGAACAGTCCTGTCATCCTTTCCTTTGCATCTCTCCTTGATGATCAAATCTGTCTGTTCTGCTTTACACTTCAAGTATTCATCAATGTTTCTGGGTACATGCATATTTGGGAGAGAATGGAAAGTTCTTTTTGGTGGATCCTCAGTATTGTAGAAGGATTGAATTTCCCCCTTGAGTAGATTAAACTCAAGAGAATACTGAGCAGCCAATGGTGTAATGAATGGTGGTGGTCTATGGGAAGCAAATTAGAAAGTGTGTGGTGAAAAGGATGTAAGTGGAATGGCTGGAATGGATGCAGATTTTGGTGATGAAATGGGAGTGGGTGTGGTTTCTATATTCTCATCATGTACCACAACGGTTGATTTTCTTTTCCTTTTGTACAGGATCAGAGGTGATGATGGTGTTTGGGTAGTAGTGAATGTGTTAACATCTCTTGGCACTTGTGTAGGACCAGCAGATGTTTGGGGTTGTAATGGTGATATGGGTGGCATAGTTATGGGTGGTGTAGTGGAGGTTGTTGTAATGGGTTCAATGGTTGGTTCAGAGGTTGTGGTGGTTTTGGTGGTAGTAGAAGTTTTGGTGGTGGCAGTGGTTCTAGCAGATGTTTTAGGAGCAAAGGTTTTGGTTTTGGATGGTGGTTGCCTAACATGTTTTGCAGGCATTTTCTTCCTTTTAGAGGAACCAACATCTTCAAATTCCTGTTGTTGTTCCTGTTTCTTCTGTACTAGAGCCTCTGCCTTGACTTCCAAAGTATCAGACCTTTTTTGCTTAGCTTTAGCAGCCTCTTCAGCAATGATGTTAGCAGATTCATCAATTTCTTTTGCCTTACCAGCTTTGACAGATTCAGCAGTAGCAGTGGTTTGATCAGTGGGTTGTTGTGGAGCTGGAGCAGACCCTGGTTTGTTGGCAGCAGAATTTTGTGATTGACCTTTTTGAGAAGGTGGACATCCAAAGGGATCTAGCTTAGGCAATCCATCTCTGCCACTCTCCCCCTTTTTGGCATCATCAGTAGTGAATTCATCATAATCTTCATCTCTTAAGATAGTTGTGGGGGGCAGAGCCAGTGGTGTTCAGCAGATGATCTTTGATGGCTTTGATGTCTCCTTGGGTATCTGTGTACCTAGCATCTACCATGGTTCTGATTTGAGCCATATATGTTTCATGTGTTTGATCTGCTAGTTTTCGATGAGCTATGATGATGGGGCTGACAGACTTCCATAGCTCACTAGCAATATCTTCTGTGGATGGTTGACTTTTGGTGAGGACAGCCAAAGATTGCATTATTGTCTTGATATCTGTCTTGATTTCAGCAACAGATGTTTCAATGGATGTAACTCTCTCCGTCAATTCCTAGCATTTTAACACATCACCTAAGTTAATATGATCATCTGGGTTCCTACCAGAAGTGGTAGTTTTAACTGGTTCAGTTCTAGGAGGTGAGTCCATAAAATAAGAACCAGATGCCTCTTTGTCTTGGTTCTGGGGACTTCCAATTGATTTTGGAGTCACTATAGTGGCCTCATCAGTTGTTGCCTTCAAGGAAGTCTTAGGGATGGAACCACTGTCCTGTTGTGAGACAATGGTCTCTACAGCAGTAATGGCTGCTTCACTTGAAAAACCACCTTGAGTTACATGTAACTCAAGAGGTGTGGCCTCCTCTGTTCGTGGGCTATCCAATTGATTTTTCTCAGACCCAGTCACTTGTTGAAGTATACTCTCAGTGATAGGTGATGGAGAGGAACTGGGATTGTCCTGAGTTTTATCAATGGCTTTGATCAATGGTTGAATGGTAGGGAGGACATGTGATGGTGAAGGTGGGGGAGTGAAAAGAGAAGCAGCCCCGGGAGAAGGGCTTTTGAACATATGGTCAACTGACTCATATGCTTCATGATGTGTGTCCCCTTGGCTTACAACATGATCCTTTTGTGAGGATTCATGAGGAGTTTGGCTGGGTTGAGATATATCCATCTGTTGAGAGGAAGTATCAACAGTGGTTTGTTGTTGCTTTTGTGCTACAACAGTGTTTTCCTCTGGTATCTCATCTTCCAGAGGTCCCTTTCTTGATTTCTTGGGGGGTTTGGTGGATGGAAGTTTCTTTTTGGAAGTTGTTGGTGTGGGTTTCACAGCACTGGATGTAGTGCCATGATCACCAGGAGCAGTGGGCTCAGCAACAGAGGTTTTGACAACAGTTGTTGTCTTAACACCCTTTGCTTGTGTTTTGGAAACTTTAACTTTTGACACTTTTTCTTGGGTGTTTGGACCCAGCATTCTTGTAAAACTTTCTTGGGGGAGACTCTTCATTTTATAAGATTCTCCCCTTTTAAAATCCTTTTCAGGTAAAACCTTTGGTAGGGTGAAACTTAGAAGTCTTGGGTATAAAAGAAAGTATTGTTTGACCCAGACTTGACTCCCTTCACATTTGCTACTAAATCTAGAAACAGTGCTTGGGATAGATTGTAGTCAGATTCTGACAACATTGCATATCCCAGTTACTGAACTTTCAATGGGATTTCATTGAAAGAAGTAGTTTTAGCAGAGAGACAGATAAGGAGTGTATGAAAGAAAAATTTCATGACTGGTGGGAAATTGTTTTTGTAAATTGTTGCACCAGTCATTTGTGAATCATAACCCCTTTCTAAGAACTCTGTGTGAAGTTCAGCCTTAGAAAAAAAATCAATACCTGCCAAGTCGTTTAGAGAGAAGGTTGTGGATATGGTTTGGGGGGTTATGGTGACATTTGTATCTCCAATTTTTGAAATAATGGTTGTTGGCTTTTTGTCTTGAAGTAGGAACTTAGCATTTGGATTTGAGGATTACATCAATGATAGTGTGAAATGGAGTGTTTTCATCTGTTTTAACCAGATATGGTAGATAATTGTGGGGGGCTTTTGCTTGCAGATCCATGGTAGTGGATTTTGAGTCAGATGAATGAAGGAATTTGTATGAGGGTTTGTGGATGAAGGAGGCGGTTTAAGTATTTTGAATACAATGAGACAGTGTAACAACTGTTGGGAAAAACAGGGTTTTATAGCCTCTGATGAAACCGCTGATGTGGCCAAAGCACTGCTTTTGAGAGCAGACGTGGCAAACATCTGATGGAGCATACATGGCAAACAGCTGTTGATGGTTTGCCAAAGCACTGATGATTTTTTTATGTATATATATAGTGGAAAACAGTTGTTTTATCTGATTAGATGTTTGAAATAGATTTTTCAACCAAACAATGGTTGTTTTATCTGATCAGATGTTTGAAACAGATTTTTCAACCAATAGATGATAGAATGAATGAAGCAGTGATTGTTTTATCTTTAACAGTTTTTTCAACCAAAAACTATTTTAAGGATGGATTTTGATTTTCTAAAAACATTGTAATGTTTTTATTTTAAGAAAACATTTTTGTTGTTAATCCATGTTTAGCATACCAATCCGAGAGATCAGATTTTCAAAGGTAGATGTGTCTAAAGCTTTTGTCAACACATCTGCTAACTGATCTTTTGTTGGAACATGGTGCAGAAAAATCAAACCTTTTTATAGCTACCTCTCACAAAATGATGTCTGATATCGATGTGTTTTGTGGTGGAGTGAGAGACTGGATTTTTGATGATATTTTCAGCAGCTTAGCTATCCAGCATGAGTGGAGTCCTTAGTGCAGTTATACCAAAATCCAGAAGTTGATTTTGAAGGCACATGAGTTGGGTTGTACAGCTTGCAGCAGCAATGTATTCAGCCTCTGCTGTTGAGGTTGAAACAGCTGCTTGCTTTTTACTTAGCCAGGAGACTAAGGCATTCCCTAGAAATTGGCACCCACCTGATGTAGACTTCCTTGTGGTGTGGCAACCAGCAAAATCACAATCTGAATAACCTGAAAGCTCAATGTTTCCATTAGCAGGATACCAGATACCAAGTGTGGGAGCACCTTTTAGGTATCTGAATATCCTCTTCACAGCAATAAGATTTGACTTTCTAGGTGATGCTTGGGATCTTGCATAGACACAAGTGGCAAACCTAATATCTGGCCTGGATGTAGTTAGGTACAGTAAAGACCCAATCATGCATCTATAATGTGTCTGGTCAACCAGTTCATCTTTGTTATCAATAGTGAGTAGCTTGCCAGTGCTCATGGGTGTACTACATGGCTTACAGTCATTCATCTCAAATCTTGTTAGTAAGTTTTTAACATACTTATTTTGGTGATTGAATGTACCATTTTGCAACTGCTTAACTTGGAGACCAAGGAAGCACTGAAGTTCACCCATAACACTCATCTCAAACTCTGCTGTCATGAGTTCCTAAACTCTTCACACATTTTGTTACATGTGGACCCAAAAATGATGTCATCCACTGTGACAACCGGCAAATTTCGTACAACGATTAACGTGATTCTAATCATGTTTTAGAAATAATTAACATGGTTTAAGGTTAATTATGGTTAGTTGAGCTAATATGGGTCCTACGATGTCCTTTTGAAAGTTCGTTGAAGTCTTGATGCCTTTAAAGAAAGACTTCGCGTGTTTAACGTAACGAACTGACATCAGCAAAAATTTGTCAAACTGGAATAACATAAGCTTATTCTATGTAAATACGGCACGTGTTTACTATCGATGCGAACGGATGTGAAATCGGCGTGGTAAACGGCCAAAAACGCAGCGTTTTGGAGAACGCGGAGAGGAACTGACGTGGGATTCGAACGTCGAAACGCGTGGTTTTAACCGTTATCGAACTTTCGGAATAATTATTTATTATAAATAATTTCAATTATTTAGTTTCGAAAGTGAACAGGTCGCCTAAATGAAGTATAGCTCGACCGGGTCGATTAACGCGATTTTAACGCGTGTTCCGTTTTCACGCGTCGAGTTACGAAAATAACATCTAAATTGCTCGGTTTAGTTATGTTTTTCATTTCGAATAAAACCGACTAGTTTTTTTGTAATTAATTATCGGGCCAAAATAAAACCGAAGCGAAAAACGTTTACACGGGTTCGATTCGCGGTACAAGTCACCTACCCCAAACCCTAAGTATAAATAGCAAGCTCCTTCTTCTTCCCTTCATTTTCAGCAGCCGCACCCTCTCTCTCTCCCTCTACTCTCTCTCTAAAACCCGAAACTCTCTCTCTCTACACTTACAAGGACCCACGATGCTCCTTCTTCCTCGCCATGCCCAAGATCGGCCGCCACCACCATGGGTGGTGGCTGTGCGGTGCAGAAACAGCAGCGCAGAGGCGTTTTTTTTTGGGGTTTTGGGGTTGGTTGTGACGTGATGGCCGAAGAGGGTGGGTACGGTGGTGATGGTTTTGGTTCGGGGGTGCAGCAGGTGGTGTTTGGGTGGCGTGGAGACCGATGGGTGGTGGTTGTTGCAGGTTTGGTGGTTCGTTTATGGTGGTTGCGGTGGCCGATGGTTCTGTGGTGGTTGTTGCAGACGAGGACGAGGGAGGTGGATAGTTTTGGTGGTGGTTTTGATGGTTAATCGGGTCAGTTTTGGAGGTGGTCCGGCTGTGGTGGCTGCGGGACGGTGGCGGTTTCGTTGGGTGGTGGTTACAGGTGTCGGTTGAGGTGGATGGTAGCTTTCGGGTTGAGTTTGGGGTGTTCGGGTCAGATCCGGGCGTTTCATGTCAGATCCGGGCGTTTTTGGTCAGATCCGTGTGTTTCGGGTTCGACTCAACCTTGGTCCGGGTCAGTTTTGGATGCTCGGGTAGTTCGGGTCTTGACTGTGGTTTTTGGTCGCGGGTCAAACGCGTTCAGTTCGGGTCAGATCTGGCTCGGTTTGCGTGTCGTCTTCGAGTTCTAGTCGTGGATCAAGGATGGTAGTCTCGTGACAGATCCGGGTCAGATCTGGTCAACCTTGCTCGCGGATCAGATTTCGAGCTCGGTTAAACACGAGTCAACTCCGGTCAAACTTTGACTCGGTCAACGCGTCGTTCGAGACGTGTCTAGTCACGCACGCGCATTTCGGTATAATTTAATCGTGTTTATTTTTCGTTACATTTATAAAGCATATTATAAATATAACATGAAAGATGTGCTAACTCGCGGCGAACCATGTACGAAAATAAACAAAACTTGTATATTAAAACGTGACTTGTGTTTTGTCGTCGGACTAAATTATTGGACTATACGTATATATTTATATAAATAATATGATTTATATAATGGTCAAAACGTATAAAGTCTCGTGGATTAGAAATGCGGATAAATATAATGTCGTCTTTTGTTTAGGTGTTGATTTTGGGAAATTGTAGACAACTTGTGTTGTCTGGTTTATACAAAAACAGAGGAAACTCTGCCAAATTTTTGTAAAGTCGTAAGTGCAACGAATATGATATCGTTGTGCATTTTACAAATAACTTTTCATTTCAATTGTTGCACAAGAGTAATTTCATACAAATCGCGACGCTTTGACAACGGTTATGTCTAACAATAATAGTCGATCTCGAACAACACTTGCAAGGCAAATGTATATAGTTTTCATCGAGCGTCAAGTATGATGAGTTTTCGAAACCTTTCGGTAACTAAATAATGGTTAACGTTCGGATTCAAAATATAATGCGTGCGATTTTATTTGGAAGTCTTTACAAAAAGCAAAGTCTTGAGATCTGTAAGATATTCGGAGTTGGAAAAGAAATAACAAATGTTATTAAACGGATTTTAATAACTATATTATATTTCCGCAAGGTACATTTTCCGAAAATAATTACACAAGACAATCACATTATCTGGTTTACGAGACAAGCTATGACTCGGGATGAGTTATACGTTTCGTGGTATTAGTCCAACATGGTTCACACACGAATAGTAACAGGTGCGCGACTTGGGTACTATGTCGTATGTGAACTCATGAATTATGATGAGTCACGATCGGTTCGTCGAGTTAAAACACTTAAAGACTCGGGTTAGTATACACGAGTCGAGATAGTTGAGTAAACTATTTTTTAACCGGAAAATAAGCTAGATTTATATATGATAGACTTTAAGGTGTCCTTTATTGGTAATTAGGGCACGAGGAAGTCGGTCAAAGCTTTGGGCTTTATTTGCTAGCTAAGCATGGAAATTAAGGTGAGTTTCACGGCCCCATTTTACTGTTTTAACTGGGGGAAAGATATGTTTGTCAAAAATTATCACATATTGAAATGTTTTCAAAGGTTAAAATGTGGTAAGTGGCATGATGAGTACTTGAGTTTTTGGTCGCCACTCGGGGTTGGGTCCTCGCTACTGTAACCATTAATTCAGGTAAAATGAAACCAAAGGAATATTTGGATAGTACTATTGGTGCCTGACGAGGCCCACCTCTGGTTGATAGCGTCAACCCGGTAAAGACAAGAGGTGCACGTATTCTGAACTTAAGTCGTTGGTTTCCGAGAAACGACTTGGAGCGGGGCATATTTATAAGTCTTGGTTTGGTTATGGGACTCAGGGGATTGCTTATCATCATAATTTGTAGGAGCTAGCTACTCCATACAAAGGCCACAAAATGTGCTGGATTTGCACAGGATGTAAAAATGTGCTGGTTTTGCACAGGATGTAAAAATGTGCTGGATTTGCACAGGATGTAAAAATGTGCTGGATTTGCACAGGATCTAAAAATGTCGTATTTACGAAACTAAAACCTGTGAACTCACCAATATTTTATATATTGACGTCTTTTTAAACATATCTTTCAGGTAACTAAGTGCTGAACAGGTATGCGGCTAGTACGGTGGAATTTGGGATGTCGGACACTGGTTGGGGGTTTCATCTATTGTTACCATCGGGTTGGGACATAAACGGAAACACCCCACTTTAAAACTTAATGTTTGTGGTTTTAAGTAATGTTTGAAACCAGGTACTCTTTCCCGACATCTTAATATAATGATCTTTTCTAATTAAATATAGTTTGTGTTAATCTTGACTTTGATATGCTTTCGAGCGTCGCGCCACGTGTTTCCGCCATTGGCGTGGTGTGACAGAAGTGGTATCAGAGCCAGGTTATAGCGAACTAGTATTTTTGAAAAATCTAGACTATAACCGGTTTTGGCTCGAAAACGAAGTTTTCAAAAATAAAACACAACGAAATATTTTTAGAAAAGAAAGAACATTGTACATGGATTGTACAAGGGGAAATTCCGACCGACTAGCCACGTGTGTCAATATATAAAATGTTAGAAAATAAGGATATGAATGCTTAAATTGTGTGGAGATCCGATTTTCTAACTAGTACTAGTTGATGCATATAAGTAGTACAGATAGCTTGCCTGTAAGGATATCGTCTCACACTTCACTTTAGTCCGCACTTTTGCATCGGTTACCGACATCGACAAGCGGGAAGGACAAGCGGTGGTCTACGACGAACTCACCCGCTTACCTGCGGACGGGATGATCGGAAGGGCTAACCTTTATCGTGCTAGTGGACGTTGTCGTGTTGCTAATGTTGTGAAGGCAAAGCTAGTCTAGGTCCTTTATTGTGTGAAATCTTTGTTTTGGATCAGGAAGCTCGGAACTAGCGGGCACCGAAATTACCTGGCAACACCGATTATCATTGCGGGTGCACACGTAATAATAACTTGTGGTGCACGGTAACCTTGGTGGGCGCTAGGGCTGGGGTTGGTGATCACTTCTTGCCTTGTCTATTCTTGTACTGTAGGGTCAGTCTTAGCTTTTGATTGGCCAACGGACTAAAAGGGAGGTCTTGTTGATATCCCTTGATTTCGATCCTCGCAAACTGAATGAGCTTTCTTCAGCATTACCTCTAAGGTACGAACACGGAAGAGCTCGAACGTCTACTTCATATGAGTAATCGGACGTAAACCCTCGCATCGGATAGGGACAGGAGATGAAAACTTCCTTGTATAGGAGTTGAATGCCTCCACTCAAAGTTCCTCAAAGGAGCGGACATACGAGGATGCACTGCCTACCAACGAGATGAATGATTGGTACGATGCGTGGAATGCTAAACTTGGAACCGAGTGAAGACTTAGGGTGCGTCCCTGCAAAACCAGTGCGTTTTGAGCACGGGACCCTGTGTGGATCAGTATTGAGATTAGGTGCCCGTGTGCTGCTATATTATTACTGTGAGTAAGTCATTCTTGATCTAACACATGCCTAAGTTGTCTTCGAGGGTCAGGCGTTCCTTCCCCATTGGAGGGCAGAATCGTCCTTGCTGAGTTAATAGGCTTGATCATCTTATCTAGAAGGCATGATAGCCCCCAGCTAAATCAACAATGTCGAATCGACAAGATCCTAGTATATTTATTTAATGGGAAAATAAATATATGGTAAAGTGAGCCGAGTCGGGTGTTGAAAATGAATTATCGATCGGCAAGATCCTAGTATATTTATTTAATGGGAAAATAAATATATGGTAAAGTGAGCCGAGTCGGGTGTTGAAAACGAAATATCGATCGGCAAGATCCTAGTATATTTATTTAATGGGAAAATAAATATATGGTAAAGTGAGCCGAGTCGGGTGTTGAAAACGAAATATCGATCGGCAAGATCCTAGTATATTTATTTAATGGGAAAATAAATATATGGTAAAGTGAGCCGAGTCGGGTGTTGAAAACGAAATGTCGAATCGACAAGACCCTAGTATAGTTATTTAATGGGAAAATAATTATACGGTAAAGTGAGTCGAGTCGATGGTCGTAAAATACAATGTCGAATCGACAAGACCCTAGTATAATTATTTAATGGGAAAATAATTATACGGTAAAGTGAGTCGAGTCGATGGTTGTAAAATGTAGTGTCGAATCGACAAGACCCTAGTATAGTTATTTAATGGGAAAATAATTATACGGTAAAGTGAGTCGAGTCGATGATGGTAAAACGAAATGTCAAATCGACAAGATCCTAGTATAATTATTTAATGGGAAAATAATTATACGGTAAGGTGAGTCGAGTTGATGGTTGAAAAATGTAATATCGAATCGACAAGATCATAGTATATTTATTTAATGGGAAAATAAATATATGGAAAGGTGAGTCGAGTCGATTACGGGAAAAATGAAGTCTCGACTGACAAGATCCTAGTATGACTACTTAATGGGAAAGTAGTTATATGGTAAAGTGAGTCGAGTCGGAGATAATTTTATCCAAGTCAGTTAATATATATGGAGACATACATATATATTGAATATAGGACCACGACGTGCGTTTTGCGTCTGAATCCGTCATAATACTCGGGGAGTGAAACCACATTTCGGGAGCCGAAATCGTAAAGCGTGTGACTCGTAATTGTCAAGTGTCACGGAACGCTCTGGCTGACATCGAGATTCCCCTCGAAAATCAAATAACGGACTACTGGAAGTGGTCACGTTATTCTGTCAACTAAAACACACCCATGGGACGGCAATTCCATTGCTCATGTTGCAATATTGAACGTCTACTACCCTCGTCAGGACGACGAGACTGGTTGCCTATTTTGGGTGGCAAATGATGCGAAGTGTCTTCCATCAATCCCCATATGTATTGAGACGTTGCGTCCTTTGTCACGGTGTTTTATAAACTAAGGTTGCGAGATCCATTCGTCATGGACAATGTGACTTGTCTAATCTCTTGTCATATTTCGATATTCTCCATGTGTGGCCTGTCATGAAGGAAAGTTCACTGGCCTTGCTTAGGTAACGGAGAGGCATTTCAGTTGATGACTATCGGTGTTAGGACCAAAATAACATGCAAGAAGACCCTAAGGAGAAGGATGACTCGGCTGAATTGCCAGAGTCTGTATCGTTTTTATTTTATCGTGGTGTCTCGATAAATCATGATCCTTCTACCTCTGCTATTCTCGTTGTGACCAATATGGTGATATTGGAAAAGGTATAGATTGGCTTCTAGGCCCTATGGATGCCAATTACCACAATTCTAATAACTACGGTGAGTCTAAGGCTCCCACCGAGCCTGATGTTGCTCCTACTGTAATTGTTCTACGGCCCAAGAGAATCATGTCATCGTTGCTGAGAGTGTAGCTCATACTGAGCGTGTTAAGGATGTTTCTATGGCTTTTGTCAAGTTTGATGTTGCTGTTGTTTCGAAGGCTCCTACTAAGATCACTGTCATTGACATAGACGTCTATAAGACCCTTGCCAAGCCGCTATGACCATGGTTGTGTCACGATGGAGTTCGTTGCTGTTAACTCCATTTTCTTTGAGGTTTTCGTTGAACCGCTCGTTATCATTCCCTGGCTCCTGCCAAGAATGGTTCTCAAGCTTGGGTTAAGTCTGTCAATGATACAGTTGCTATTATTCGAGTGACTTATATCGAGCATACAGTCGTTCTCCCTAAGGACGATGTCGGCCTGATAAGTCTACTAAATTATGTGGAACCCATCGTTCCCATTTCTGTTATGAAGGCGGATGCCTTTGGTGATCCAATCGTTCCTACTAATGAGCCTATGGAGTATAGGTTTGTGGCCGAGGATACGAATAAGGATTCTATCACCATAAGTGAGCTGAAACGCACCGGGGTGCGTGCTCACCGTAATGGAGCTTCTTGTAGTTATGTATAGTGGACTCGCTAGGTTGCGTGTCGTCCTGCTGTCGTGAATTCATGTTGTGGTGTTACCCCCAACGATTGTGCATTCTTGTAGTTGCACAGTTTTGCCGACTGCATATCCACGCGGTTGCGTTTCGCTGTCGACGGTGCATTCCTGTTGTTGTGCTGCTCCTGCAGTGGTGTAGCCTTGTTGTCGTATTTCTCTGTGTCATGCGGTCCATGTTGCGGTGTTGCCTTGTTGTCATGCTTCTTTGTCGTCGTGTTGTTCCTGTGCGGTGTTCCCTTGTTGATGTGTTCGTGGATGTGTTGTTGTCATGTCATGTTATTTCTACTATCGTATTGCACCGTGAACGTATTGCTACAATTGTTGGATTGACTTGATGATGTGATAACTTGTCGCTTGATTCGCTCTTGGTTCCCTTGGAATAAAGACATTACCCCAAACCCACGTAACCGTTGTTATATTGCTGAATGGTTGTGTAGTGTCGCCATTGATTATGTAGGATTTCGGGTGTCCAACGGACTTTCGGGAAGTCATAATAAGACACTCTAATCCTAGTATTAGCACATGTATCTCTCTAAAGCTCGAATCTCGTAAGTTGAGTAATTGACCGAATCACGTGTCGACCTCTTTATATGCTCGCGCGTTTCGTGAGCATTACCTCTTCAAGATCTAAGGCATCAGTGACGCCATGTCCAGCCTTGACCTTTACGCGCATTTTGGTCGACTAACCACTCTCGAATCATGTCGGAAGGAAATCCATGATCCACACACGACGGGGTGAGGCTCGTCTTCGTGATAAGGGATTTCGAATACATCTCGAACGTGAAGGAATCGAGTAAATGTGAGCGATATTATGACCCATACCTTTGGGCTAGTAAGAGTTGAAAGACTCAATTTATTATTGCTCATCCCAGTGGATTGTTTAACATCACACCTGCCAACGTGTCATGCCGATGACTACAGGAATAACAGTGTGGACCCACCCACAGCGTGTGCATTGGTGGAGTCCCCGGTACATGATTCGGAGGTCTTATGAAACCCTGAATCTAGAAGGGCATGTAGCATTGTTTACTCTGTGAGGGTGCTACCCTACCATGATGAAATCTTCGATCAACTCAGCCCTTCGAATTATGTTATCCTGCAAATGGTAGGTTTATCTTGTCTTGGTGTCGTTGCGTAGGATCTTGGGATAGTGGAACCCTTTCGACCTAGGGTCAATACAGGTGTTCCCAGTTATTTTTCAGTAGCATTGCTCGCGCTAGAGCAAAATCCCCTGTCCTTGACAGACACTGTTGGAGACACCATAGCAATATGAGCTGCCAGGTCAGTGCGTCTAGTACCTGACTAACCAAGATGAGCTCGAAAGCTTATATGATGCACCCATGTGTGTGACTACCTGAGTCGTTGAATGGGATGCCTTATTGGAAGACTCAAGACTACTTCTTGTAGGGCGATCTCGGTCGTTTGTCGTTTTAAGTGACGATTTTGGCGCATGAGGCCGTCAAGCCCAAACGTGAGATCTATGCCAGATGCATTCATTATGACTCGATTTCACCTCTTACCTCGAAAGATCCCGGAAGATGGAGTATTCGGCGAGTGAGGATTCCGGGTCAGGACTCCCTTCACTCAGATCTCTGCATAGGATCTGAAAGTCAATTTAAGGAACGTGTGTCCTGTATTGTTCAGAATTGACTTACTAGGTTGCTAATAACGATAGGACACCAGTGCTCGTGAGGCACATATAGCAGGACAAGCACTGGGTACCCTTGTTCGGGTAGTTACCAATGCTCTACTTACCGTCTCGAGGAAACCAACGTGTTGAAATGTTGTCGAGACCTTATCCTTTGTTTGTTGCTGCAACCATATCATGATGATTCATATACATCATTCCCGTGTTGACCAACGTGATGAGTTGATGTGAGCCTCTAGACATTTGTGTTTAAGTCGGCTTAAATCCTCGCGTATTGTGGAATTGTACGGCTGTGTGTTGAATATACACTGTCTACTGCCTGGGGAACTGAGGGGTGGAAGTGACGCAAAAGCTTTCGACCTCCATCAGTCCATATTAGGCGTCCTAGTACCACTAACCATAATCGCTCATACGAAAAGGTTGTAAGTGGATGCATAGTGAATTTCGGTCCATGTGAGGACACAGGATTACCATCCGCTACTATAAACAACCCCGAGCGTCCTCAAGAATGTCGACTGCTTTGTGATCTGGTAAGACCACCCGATTAGTGAAATTCAACGAGCAAACCTAATGGTCATGTCGCCTGAGGTGTCCGGTGGCTGTGATGGGACACAGGCAAAGATCGATCGATGTTTGGAACCTTCTCATCCCCCTGCTCGTTTGCAGTTATAATATGAGGCATACGGGTAGCCACCTATACTCTTGGAGAGTCGTGGCTAGACACTAGATGCCAACGTTCACAATATCGGATTTTAGTAGTTATCCTGCCCCAGGGTGTGCCAAACCTTGAACGCAAGTCTGGGATACTCAATTCGAGATGAGTATGGATTACCATTCTCGAACGAGTGAATTATTGTCCTAGACGGAGGGGTCCTGTGTGATACGATTAGTGTCGGTGGCAAATCAAATCCGTGTACTTCATCGCCAGAATTTCCTATGTGATAGGAATTATCACCCTAGTGTTCGGGGTGTGCTGCTCGAAGTCCTCTGGAGTGCATACGTGTACGTCTCTAGTACATCGAATGACAGATAGAGACATACACATGAACTGGCTTGAGTTCAAGAGATGACCAACGAAACTGGTAGATTCAAATCTTCGTGAATAAGTGGCCAAACCGATCGGGAAGTTGTGTTAACAAGGCGTTGGCCTTAGGAACTTCGAATTGGTATAGGACTTTGCTGAGTGTTATACTCTGAAAGGGTGTTGTTAAGCACGAAAACGGTAATGGAGTGACTTCGCTTAGTACTCCAGTGACTCGGATATGTCAGTTAAAATTGGCCTTGCAACGCACAACCTCGAACTATCGCAAGAGCTTAGTGGGACTCTTGACGAATCCCGCAGGTCTGGCTTGAGGAAGCATTGTCAATTCCTCAACCGACAGGATTCAGGTTGACGCAAAGCTCTACTATTTCGGGAAAACCGATATTTGTGCCGGATTGTGATACCCAAGAGCTCGGCCGTAGCCGACTCATGACATTGTGTTCGTTAGGACGCTAAGCGTGAACTGGAGTTCACGAAGAAAAGGGGTAATCGTGTGAGTTGCAAACATCCCGCCCTGTTCAAGGGTACTAATGTATCGGATGACTTGAACTGAATTCCGGGACGGAATTCTCTTAACGGGGGGAGAATGTGACAACCGGCAAATTTCGTACAACGATTAACGTGATTCTAATCATGTTTTAGAAATAATTAACATGGTTTAAGGTTAATTATTGTTAGTTGAGCTAATATGGGTCCTACGATGTCCTTTTGAAAGTTCGTTGAAGTCTTGATGCCTTTAAAGAAAGACTTCGCGTGTTTAACGTAACGAACTGACATCAGCAAAAATTTGTCAAACTGGAATAACATAAGCTTATTCTATGTAAATACGGCACGTGTTTACTATCGATGCGAACGGATGTGAAATCGGCGTGGTAAACGGCCAAAAACGCAGCGTTTTGGAGAACGCGGAGAGGAACTGACGTGGGATTCGAACGTCGAAACGCGTGGTTTTAACCGTTATCGAACTTTCGGAATAATTATTTATTATAAATAATTTCAATTATTTAGTTTCGAAAGTGAACAGGTCGCCTAAATGAAGTAAAGCTCGACCGGGTCGATTAACGCGATTTTAACGCGTGTTCCGTTTTCACGCGTCGAGTTACGAAAATAACATCTAAATTGCTCGGTTTAGTTATGTTTTTCATTTCGAATAAAACCGACTAGTTTTTTTGTAATTAATTATCGGGCCAAAATAAAACCGAAGCGAAAAACGTTTACACGGGTTCGATTCGCGGTACAAGTCACCTACCCAAACCCTAAGTATAAATAGCAAGCTCCTTCTTCTTCCCTTCATTTTCAGCAGCCGCACCCTCTCTCTCTCCCTCTACTCTCTCTCTAAAACCCGAAACTCTCTCTCTCTACACTTACAAGGACCCACGATGCTCCTTCTTCCTCGCCATGCCCAAGATCGGCCGCCACCACCATGGGTGGTGGCTGTGCGGTGCAGAAAACAGCAGCGCAGAGGCGTTTTTTTTTGGGGTTTTGGGGTTGGTTGTGACGTGATGGCCGAAGAGGGTGGGTACGGTGGTGATGGTTTTGGTTCGGGGGTGCAGCAGGTGGTGTTTGGGTGGCGTGGAGACCGATGGGTGGTGGTTGTTGCAGGTTTGGTGGTTCGTTTATGGTGGTTGCGGTGGCCGATGGTTCTGTGGTGGTTGTTGCAGACGAGGACGAGGGAGGTGGATAGTTTTGGTGGTGGTTTTGATGGTTAATCGGGTCAGTTTTGGAGGTGGTCCGGCTGTGGTGGCTGCGGGACGGTGGCGGTTTCGTTGGGTGGTGGTTACAGGTGTCGGTTGAGGTGGATGGTAGCTTTCGGGTTGAGTTTGGGGTGTTCGGGTCAGATCCGGGCGTTTCATGTCAGATCCGGGCGTTTTTGGTCAGATCCGTGTGTTTCGGGTTCGACTCAACCTTGGTCCGGGTCAGTTTTGGATGCTCGGGTAGTTCGGGTCTTGACTGTGGTTTTTGGTCGCGGGTCAAACGCGTTCAGTTCGGGTCAGATCTGGCTCGGTTTGCGTGTCGTCTTCGAGTTCTAGTCGTGGATCAAGGATGGTAGTCTCGTGACAGATCCGGGTCAGATCTGGTCAACCTTGCTCGCGGATCAGATTTCGAGCTCGGTTAAACACGAGTCAACTCCGGTCAAACTTTGACTCGGTCAACGCGTCGTTCGAGACGTGTCTAGTCACGCACGCGCATTTCGGTATAATTTAATCGTGTTTATTTTTCGTTACATTTATAAAGCATATTATAAATATAACATGAAAGATGTGCTAACTCGCGGCGAACCATGTACGAAAATAAACAAAACTTGTATATTAAAACGTGACTTGTGTTTTGTCGTCGGACTAAATTATTGGACTATACGTATATATTTATATAAATAATATGATTTATATAATGGTCAAAACGTATAAAGTCTCGTGGATTAGAAATGCGGATAAATATAATGTCGTCTTTTGTTTAGGTGTTGATTTTGGGAAATTGTAGACAACTTGTGTTGTCTGGTTTATACAAAAACAGAGGAAACTCTGCCAAATTTTTGTAAAGTCGTAAGTGCAACGAATATGATATCGTTGTGCGTTTTACAAATAACTTTTCATTTCAATTGTTGCACAAGAGTAATTTCATACAAATCGCGACGCTTTGACAACGGTTATGTCTAACAATAATAGTCGATCTCGAACAACACTTGCAAGGCAAATGTATATAGTTTTCATCGAGCGTCAAGTATGATGAGTTTTCGAAACCTTTCGGTAACTAAATAATGGTTAACGTTCGGATTCAAAATATAATGCGTGCGATTTTATTTGGAAGTCTTTACAAAAAGCAAAGTCTTGAGATCTGTAAGATATTCGGAGTTGGAAAAGAAATAACAAATGTTATTAAACGGATTTTAATAACTATATTATATTTCCGCAAGGTACATTTTCCGAAAATAATTACACAAGACAATCACATTATCTGGTTTACGAGACAAGCTATGACTCGGGATGAGTTATACGTTTCGTGGTATTAGTCCAACATGGTTCACACACGAATAGTAACAGGTGCGCGACTTGGGTACTATGTCGTATGTGAACTCATGAATTATGATGAGTCACGATCGGTTCGTCGAGTTAAAACACTTAAAGACTCGGGTTAGTATACACGAGTCGAGATAGTTGAGTAAACTATTTTTTAACCGGAAAATAAGCTAGATTTTATATATGATAGACTTTAAGGTGTCCTTTATTGGTAATTAGGGCACGAGGAAGTCGGTCAAAGCTTTGGGCTTTATTTGCTAGCTAAGCATGGAAATTAAGGTGAGTTTCACGGCCCCATTTTACTGTTTTAACTGGGGGAAAGATATGTTTGTCAAAAATTATCACATATTGAAATGTTTTCAAAGGTTAAAATGTGGTAAGTGGCATGATGAGTACTTGAGTTTTTGGTCGCCACTCGGGGTTGGGTCCTCGCTACTGTAACCATTAATTCAGGTAAAATGAAACCAAAGGAATATTTGGATAGTACTATTGGTGCCTGACGAGGCCCACCTCTGGTTGATAGCGTCAACCCGGTAAAGACAAGAGGTGCACGTATTCTGAACTTAAGTCGTTGGTTTCCGAGAAACGACTTGGAGCGGGGCATATTTATTAGTCTTGGTTTGGTTATGGGACTCAGGGGATTGCTTATCATCATAATTTGTAGGAGCTAGCTACTCCATACAAAGGCCACAAAATGTGCTGGATTTGCACAGGATGTAAAAATGTGCTGGTTTTGCACAGGATGTAAAAATGTGCTGGATTTGCACAGGATGTAAAAATGTGCTGGATTTGCACAGGATCTAAAAATGTCGTATTTACGAAACTAAAACCTGTGAACTCACCAATATTTTATATATTGACGTCTTTTTAAACATATCTTTCAGGTAACTAAGTGCTGAACAGGTATGCGGCTAGTACGGTGGAATTTGGGATGTCGGACACTGGTTGGGGGTTTCATCTATTGTTACCATCGGGTTGGGACATAAACGGAAACACCCCACTTTAAAACTTAATGTTTGTGGTTTTAAGTAATGTTTGAAACCAGGTACTCTTTCCCGACATCTTAATATAATGATCTTTTCTAATTAAATATAGTTTGTGTTAATCTTGACTTTGATATGCTTTCGAGCATCGCGCCACGTGTTTCCGCCATTGGCGTGGTGTGACATCCACATATATTTGAACAATCATTAATTCTTTCCCTCTCCATTTTAGAAATAAAGTTTTATCAATTTTACCTCTTGTGAAACCAATGGATCAGAGAAGGGTGGAAAGAGTTTCATACCAGGCCCTTGGTGCTTGTTTTAGTCCATACAAAGCTTTATTGATCTTGTAGACATGATCAGGATAGAATGTGTCTTCAAAACCAGGTGGTTGACATACATAGACCTCTTCCTGAATTTTGCCATAAAGGAATGCACATTTGATGTCCATCTGATACACCTTGATGTTGTGGTTGACAGCAAAGGCTAGGAAGAGTCTGATAGCTTCTAGCCTAGCTACAGGAGCAAAGGTTTCATCATAGTCTATCCCCTCTTCTTGTCTGAAGCCTTGAACCACAAGCCTGGCTTTGTTCTTGACAACTATGCCCCTTTCATCAGTTTTGTTCTTAAAGACCCACTTTGTGCCAATTGGACAAAACATCCTTTGGCAGTGGTACAAGTTCCATACTTGTTGTCTTTAGAACTGAAGGAGCTCTTCCTGCATGGCCTATACCCAACTGTTGTCTTCCGTGCCTCTTGGTACTTGACAGGTTGTGTGAGAGATAGAAAGCTTGCAAATAGACAGATATTTGAGGATTGGCTCCTTGTGAGCACTCCCTCTCTGATGTTGCCAATGATTTGGTCTGGTGGATGAGCTCTTAGGTAGATTAGATCTCCCTGGTATGGTATGATGGCATTTTGAGGTGAGGGACAGAGGTTTGGTGACTCTGTTGTTAAAACATCTTTTTTGTACTTCTGTAGTGCCAACAGATGTTTGAAATGGAAGTGGGGAAATGGGTCTAAGTGGTGTAATGTTGGACTGCCTTTTGTCAATAGAGGTTGGACTTTTGTCAATAGATGTTTGAACAGTGGTTGAATTGGATGAGGCAGTGGTTTGAGGGTAAGACTGGTCAACAGTGGTTGACACAGCTGTGGCAGAGTTTTCACAGGTGTTTTGAACATCTGCTTCCCCTGATGCAGAAGTGACTTTGTAGTGAACAGGAATTACAACATCAAATCTGTAATCCTGTTGTGGAGACTGTGAAATACCTGCACTGTTAGTTTTAGTAGTAATATCTTCAAATTTAATTTTTTCTAAATTAAACAATTCAGCAGGATTTACTGGGATTTTTAAGGATGAAAGTTCATTGAACTTTACATTCAAAGTTTCTTCTATTGTCCTAGTCCTTATGTTGAATACTTTATAGGCCTTGGCAGTAGAAGAATATCCCAGAAAATACCCACAATTTACTTTGGCTGCAAATTTTGAAATGGAATCTTTAAGATTTAAAATGAAACATGGGCAGCCAAAAATTTTGAAGAATGATATCAGTGGTTTGATTTTGAACAGAATTTCATAAGCAGTCTTTTGATGTCTAGGGTTAATTAAAACTCTGTTTTGAACATAGCAAGCAATGTTTACAGCTTCTGCCCAGAAGGACAGTGGCAAACCGGAATCTGCTAGCATAGTTCTTGCAGCCTCAATGAGAGTTCTGTTCTTTCTTTCAACCACCCCATTTTGTTCTGGTGTTCTTGGAATACTGTACTGCCTCACAATCCTTTTTGTCACACAGAAATCATCCAACTCCTTATTTTTAAACTCTGTTCCATTGTCACTTATAAAAACTTTTCCTGGGAAGTCATATTGTTTTTCAACTTTGGTGACAAAGTCCTTCAAGATACCTGCAGTCTCATCCTTAGAGTGTAAAAAGTAAGTCCATGTAAACCTAGAAAAATCATCAACTATGACAAGACAAAATCTTTTTCTTCTTAGACTCATGATTTTAACTGGGTTAAACAAGTCCATGTGCAACAATTGAAGACATTGACTTGTTTTGGACTCATCAATGGATTTGTAAGAGCTTTTATGTTGCTTTCCTTTTAAACAGGAGACACAATGCTCATCACATTTGAATTCTTTTGATGGAAGGCCTCTCACAAGGCTTTGTTTAGAGAGTGAATTGATAGTTTGAAGGTTGGTGTGACCCAGTCTCCTATGCCACAATTCTGTCTCTTTAGTTGAGGCAACATATTACAGACAGACATTTGCCATAGGGGTATCCTTCAACATATCAACTACATACACATTGCAACTCCTGTGAGCAACAAGTTGTGCTTTGCTCTCAGCTATGATAGTGTCAATATTTTTAACCACTTCTGGCCCAATAATCTTACAAGTTTTCTTAGTGAAGAATGACCCATAGCCTTTGTCACTCATTTGTGAGACACTAAGAAGATTAAATTTAATATTATCAATAAGATTGACATTTTCAAACTTGAGTTTCCCAACCTGAACAGTCCCTGAACCCAACACTTTACCTTTAGAATCATTACCAAAAGATATATCACCCCCTCCATGAGCTAAGAAGTCCAGAAGTAGGGCTCTACATCCTGTCATGTGCCTAGAGTTTCCACTATCTACATACCATAGACTATCTAAGCAAGCAGAAGCTCCCTGCACATCAGTAATGGATGAGTTCCCAGACTTTTCAGCCTCAAGCTTAGGAGAATGATCCGTGGTTTGAACCAAGTTCAACAACTGTTGCTGCCTATTTGCCAGTGTTTGTATGTCAACACTTGGTGCAACAGATGTTTGACCATTTCCTGTCAGATGATAGTAACCATAAGGATTCCTGTTCACTCTTGGTTTTGAAGGCCTCTTGGGCTCTTCATAAACATGTGACAGACTATGACAAGGTGGTTGTCCATGTCCTCTTGGATACTTGTTTGAGGGTGGAGCATCTGTTACTTGGACATCCCTGGGAGTAGATGATTCAAGACTTTTGGTAACAGATGTTTGGGCTGGTGCAAAAGTCTGTTTGGGCTTTCCTTTTGGAGTATTAGCCACTTGAATTGCTAGAGTTTTAGCTTTATACTCTTGTATTTTGACATCAAAATTTTTGAGATAAAGACACTCTTTGGTTTTATGATTCTTTTTACCACATATATGTAGCTTTAGAATCACACACACTTGTTCCTTTGTTGATATCATATGCTTTTAGAAGAAAACAGTTTTCAGTGACATGGTTCTTCTTTTCACAGAAATCACAAAACAAGTGTACACCCTTATCTTTCTTCTTCCCCTTTTCATCCTTCCTTTCAACAGATGTTTGAGCATCTGCTGGAAGATCTTTCAAGGGAATGACCTTTGCCTGTGGTGCTTTCTTACCATCAGGGGTTTCAAAATCAACTGGTTTGAAGTTTTCAAGAACAACACACTCATCTGACCAAGTTGGTTTAAACTCATATTTTTCAAGTTCACTAAAAGATGAGGAACCCTCGGGTTTTCAAGAACAATTTTCTTACCATTAGGTTCAGTGATTTTAATTTCTTGACCCTCCAAATTAGTTGAAACAACCTCAACCAACTTTGGTTCGCTTTTGTCAATGTTTTGAAAAGGTTGAGCAGTGGTTTCACAACAAATGCCAAATTTCACATGACTTTTGGTCTGTTTGTTGAGGAGCATCTCAAAACCTCTACATGATTCTACCCATTTTTCACACTCAACTTGGGTGGACTCAAGCTCCTTTTTACAACTCTGATATTTTGTTATCATAGTTTGGAGCTGGTCTTTGGTTATAGTTGCTTCATGTTTTAAACTGCTGATTTCAGATTCTTTTTCAGTCAATTTTGATTTTAACTTTTTTGAAAGTTTTTCAAATTGAACTTCATCATCTAAAATTTTCTTTCCAAGGTTTTCATTCACCTCTTTAATGTTTGCAAATGCTATTACACATTTGTTTAAACACAAATCATTTAAGATTTGAGAAGATACCTTAGCAGCAGCCATCAATGCACAATCACACTTGCACTCACAATCATTATCACCCCATGAATCTAAGAGATTCACAACCTCTTCTTCATATTTTTCATCTTGGAACTACTACATTACCAACATCATTAGTCACATTTTCATATTCAGACACCACATCCTCGGATTCAACTTCTTCTACTATTGTGTCCAAATCCATGAAACAAGAATTTTCTGGTTCATTTTCAGCTTTGGCAACAAGAGCAAAATTCTCATCTGTGATACCCCGCATTTTCAGGCTAACACTTTTTACTGAACTCTAGTTAACTTGCATATTCACAGTGATCAAATACTTTAACTAGGGTTAGTTTAGTAGGCTTAACATATGTTAGATGTTATTAACATATGTTATAAGTAGGAAAAACCTTGTTTTGTCACACACACGAGTCCTGCATCCCGAACGTTGGTGATTAATCTGGCAAGCATAATAATAAGCACAATAGAATTCTGATGGACGTAGTGTTACATGTTTGTGTGGAGTACATGCTTATGTGAATTATCGCTTGACTAAGAATTAATATGTAAACCATGCAAGTTATGTGAATCTTATGATTGATATGTTATGAAATAATAAAAACAATAGTTTTTATGCAATTTAGGGTGATTAATATCATCGGGCCCGGTATTGGACTAGAACATGACTAACGGGTCCAGTTAATGGACTGAAAGGGGCCCTAATACCCAATTGCTTGGGGAACAAGCCAAGCCCTCTTATAATTAGGAGACAAAAAAAAAAAACCCTACCCTTCCTCCCTTGTTGCGCCGTGAACCCACCCCCATCCCCTTCCCTTTGATTTTCAACAAACATCAATCCTACTCATTCCTTCAAGCTAGTTGTGGTGCAATCTTTAGGCTTTGAGGACTCTTGCTTTGAAAGGTATAATCTTTACATATATTATGATGGTTATTAATGATTAAAAAGTTTAAAAATCATAAGGCATGCATACATATAAATCGCATAACACATGTTAGTAGGAGTTCTTGAATGTTCATTGTGTATTGATGATGATGATGGTTGTTAGTAATCATAATTAGGGTTTTTACATGATTATATATGTGTTTAATCAGAATAATATGAGTTATGCATGTATTAGAGATTTTTATGTATGATTAGGGTTTGCGAATAACTTGGGGAGCAAGTTTCAGTTTCTGGCAGATTCATTAGGGTGTTTTGTAGGGGCTGTACCTTGATGTTAAATTGGTTGTTTTGATCTATTCTTTGCATGAATCGATTGTACATGGTCTTAGATTTTTAGAATGGGCAAAATCATCTGTTTTGGATGTCGTTTGACATGTTTTTGAGATTTTATTTGATTAAAGGTCATATCAGAATTTCGGAGTTATAAATTGAGTCAACTTTAAACGGGTATAACTTAAGTTTTACAAACAATTAAGTTATGAAATTTTGACAGGAGGTCAATATTGGAAACATTTGGCTTTTCCAAGTGTATTCACCTCATTTGGAGGAATACACAATTTTTGGGAATTTTTCTACTAAACTGACCTGTTGTGGAAAGTTTCTGGACATAGCTGTGTTGTATGAATTTTAATAATTTTTGTGTTTGGTTTTAGGACAAAACAAAAATATGGGTTATTAAATAAATCCCAAAGAATATTCTGTAAAAATTTGGGAGTTTAATTCATTGATTTGGTATTTTAAATAAATTAGTTTTCGTGGCGCACAATCTGTCCAAAAACGCAGATTGTGTATTATGTGTTTATGTGACTATTTGGAGTCTTATGTGATATGTATTTGACATGAACTTATATGAATACTTATAGGAGATGTGTATAAGGTATAAAACTGACAATAATCATTATGATCACCAACGGGATACGTAGGACTTACTTGTGCATGTAGAGTCACTAGGCGTCATTACACGATTTGGAACTTTAGAAGTTTCGGACAATCAAGTTACATGATGTGTTGGTATGCACATATACTCACCTAGTGACACTTGTAATAGGGAGTCGGTAGCTCGTTACTGTTTGAGGAATTTGGATCATTCGCGTGCAACCTGTAACACCCCAACCGATGGCGGAAACATCGAGGTGTCACGTAAGAATGAGTATACAGTAGCACATGGTAATCAAATTTTAATTGAAATTAATTTAAAGTGCAAATATCCAAAAATGAAAATACATAATGAGTTTTAAGTGGTAATCTAATACATCACAAAAACCAAACAAGCATAGACTTCAGTTTGCCTTCTCATGTAAATACTCTAGTCTTCATGCATCATTATTTCCTGTTGAGTTGTAAAAATGGGGGGGGGGGGTCAACTAGAAGTTGGTGAGAATACATAAGCCATGTCAAGCAAATAGTTTTAGTATAAAGTTTAGCAATTCATATGTCTATCGTAAGTTTAAGTTACATGAATAAACATGATATGTTGAATCGACATAATCAAACCTCCGACTAGTTTAGGTCCATCCCGTCATCCACGGTTCACCTTAATAATATGTTGGAACGATAACAATCACCCACGCTACCTATGTAGGAGGTACACGTATCCGGGTGGGATTGTCAATCCAATAGATCTATTATTCAGTATCGCCGGCTTGGCCATAGCTAATGATTATGTAATGTTGAAACTCGTTGAAACTGTTGTTGTTGTCTAATTCATGAGGCATTAAAGTTTACAACTAGACATGCATGTAGAATTGCTTAAGTATAATGTTGCAAGTATGAAGAATTGCATAAACATGGTTACGTAAACTCACCTTAGCAAAGTATTAAGTCTCGAGAAATAGAATATGTGTAGCCCCAAAGTTGCCAATTACAAGAGCTTATAATCAAAGCTTCAATTGTAGAAGTAATAGACTATAGAAGAAAAGTATGTGGGAAAGTTTAATCGGATTGAAACAATCGATTTAGAGGTGCAAAGTATTATGGGTCATAGGTGGGTTTTTATACTAGTTTTGGATTCAATTAGCCATTAAAATTGGTCAACACCATAAAGTAAGGTTTTATGATGAATTGACTATTTGACTAAGACTTTGACTGTTTGACTAAGACTTTGACTAGGACTTTGACAATTTGACTCAAGGCTTTATTTAAAAAAAAAAAATCTTGTATGTGAAAAAAAAAAGAATTTAGAATCATATTATTATTATTATTTATATACATTTATGTATGTATATAAGTTGTGAGTTAGGATAAATAAAGACTTAGGCACATTTGTATAATATTAATGATAAAGGTGTAATAAAATATATATATATATATAAGGGCTTTTTATGTATTAAAATTTTGGGGAAAATTTTGCGATGTTACACAACCTAAGGTGAGTTTCACTACTCTTTTTCTTAAAAGCATGCGTCTCAGGTATGAGACAACTTACTTAACATTTTTCTAGTCCGGTTTGGGACTACTTACACATCCCGGGTTGGGATGCTATGGATCCCTGTGTGGGTCGTTTACTTTGCTAGTTCGCAAACTGTGTCCTTGATGAACTAAACCAACTCTATCATCTATAAGTCCTCACGTACCGAATGAGTTGCCGGGATTGGCAAGCGGGTTATTAGTTGATAGCGCTATTAGGTCTTACAAACCTCACACCGGCTCGGGGAGCGCGGGCGTGAACTATAACTTAACGAACTTTATCATTGTGGATAGACAATGATGTCAGGCATGCGGCTCACATTTGTGGCTACACGTACATAGCAGTTCGGTATATTCGGTGTTAGTTACCATGAATGGACTAGCTATCCTTGACATGCGACGAACTAGTGGTTACACGGTTCTTGGAACCAACTCAATTACTTGTTTACGTGGTTTTGGAAACCAGCGCAGTTACATACTCAGTTACTTTACTTAGTGAACTCACCAACATTGTTTGTTAACCCACGATTTACATGCTTTTGCAGGTAGTTAGCTTCCGGTGCCAGGATTAGAAAGCGCTGCACACTTCACTGCATTTGGGGTCTTGGGCATACACCTAAATTACATATTATGTTTTTTTTACATTTTCTTTCATATGGTTTTAATTTGGGCGCGTTGTTTTGCGCATGGTTTTATAAGGTTTAAATTTGGTTTACGCTTCCGCAGCTTAACTAAACTTAGTTTTTGAAAACGAACAAAATGGTTTGGGAATTTAGAGTTCGTTCATATGGCTTATGGCTATGGGATCCTGGTATGTCATGCGCTCGCGGTATAAACCCCGCAGTGAAAATTTGAGGGTGTAACATCATCTGCTAACTCATCTGGTAAACTGCTCCAATCAACAAAGCCTTGTGTGAAAAAGCTCTGTTGACTGGTCTCTGCAGGGGTAGAGGGTGGAGTAGCAGTTATTGGCATTTGTGCCTGAGAAACAGGGGTTTGAACATAGTGAATCTGAGGAATAGTGGTTTGGACATAATGGACAGGAACAGTGGATGAGGACTGTGCAAAATGAGCAGTGTTTTGCACATTTGGTCCAGGGGCATTATGGGAAACTTGATAAGTGTTAGTCTGTGGCATTTGATTTGGATAGGTAATCATAGGTGTACCATGTTGACTCCTACATTCCCTAGCAAAATGACCAAGTCTATGACATTTATAACACTTCATTTTAGATTTATCCAACCCCACCTTTGACCTGCCAGTTAAACCTGGAAATCTTCTGCCAGTTTTTTGTAGAAATTGTTAGTTCTAACACTGAGCAGAGCCAGTTGGTGCATTATGTCCATTTATTCCAAATCATCAGGGTCAAAGTATTGAAGGTCATTATACTCAAAGGATATGTTATCAGATGCCTGGATATCACAACCACTTGCTGCAAAAGCATAGTTGGGTGAATAAGAATCAGAGTTAAAATGTGAAGTTATGTCAATGAAATGATCATAACTCTGATCCATATTATTACCAGACACCTCATCCTGACCCAAAAGTGTTGTATTACCAAATACATAATCATTAGACACTTTTCCAGAGTCCTGAAGCTTCTTTTTCTGGTTAAGCTCTCTCTCATAGGTCAAGAGCTTACCATGAAGTTGGGTCAGAGATAGGTCCTTGAAACCAATTGAGTTTCTCATAACTATAGCAATAGTGTCCCATTTGTCTGGTAATGATCTTAAAAACCTATGGTTCAATGTTGAATTAGGATAAGTTAGACCCACCAGTTTTAGTTCACTAATAAGACAGTTAAACCTCTCAAATTGTTAAGTTAATGACTCTCCTTTCACATGACTGAATGTTTCATATTGTTGGTTAAGTATTTCACGGTTGTTTTCAATAACCTCCTCAGTCCCACCAAATTGTTCTTTCAAAGCATCCCACAACTCCTTTGCATTGTTACAATGTAACAGCCCAGCATAGATATCATTTGGTAGAGCCATGGCCACAATACCGAAGGCCTTAGCATCTAACTCAATTTTCTGAAAATCCTGCTCAGAGTAGTTTTCTAATTTCTTTGGCTCTTGAATCTTGGGATCTTCGGTACTCGGCACCGTCGGAACATGTGGTACGAAGATAACCGACTTCCAACACCCAGTATTCTATTGAGCTAGAACATGGCTCATACGACATTGCTAGATATTGTATTCAAATCTGACAAGCATCGGTGGCTTGTTTTTCATGCCAGTGTTATGTGGATCGTGATTGATTGAAGCCATTCTCTGATTGTTTGTAAAACAAAGTGTGTTTAAAAAACTTTGAATGTAAATAAACTATTACTTTGTTTTCAATCCGACAAATTGTCACACCCTCAAAATCCACTTGCGGAGTTTTACCACGAGGCGTATGACAAACCAGGATCCAAACCAACGATCATAATAAACAAGTCTAAATGAACATATGCAATTTAAGAAAACATAGTTTAGAATCCCCAAATACAGCGGAAGCTTATTCAAAACATAATCCAAAATAAACCAAGTGTTCAACGTTTGAAAACCATGCAATCCTAACTAGACGCCGTGCAGACGCGTGCGCCCTAGTTCCATTGTGCTACCTTAGCGACCTGAGAAAACATGTAAAAGTTTACGTCAGCACAAAATGCTGGTGAGTTTACAGGTTTTGTAATCACAGTACCAAGTTCAACCTGTCCATACTATAACAAATCGAAACCCAAGTACGCTAGCTAGGCGTATGTTTTGTTACCACTACGATTGGAAAACCATTACTAACTCGTAAACCAGATGTCGTGCCCGATGTAGTAAACCTGTTGTTCCTGTTTGAGACAATATGCACTCGCCGACCCTCCAAGCCGACGAGCGGGGTTGGTCACTCCCAATAGCGCTATTCACATTTCCCCGTTGTGCAAACCCGCACATTCATGTTTCCCCCCGGGACTTCCAAAGATCGTATAGTAAACCATAGAAAACCCATATTATGACAGTAGTTACCAAACATAAGTTTTAACACATGTTTTCTCCCCGAAAAGTGAAACCAGTTAAAAGAGGGGCCGTAAACTCACCTTAAGTTGCGTTACTTCGTAATACGAATAAACTCAGCAGCTATGCTAGTCCCGTAAAGCGGCGACCTAACATATGACAGTTACAAGTACTTAAACTAATAACCCGCAGGTTAATTAGTCCCTAGATATCCAGACCATAACCAAGTTCGTTTGAAAACACCGTGACTGTTAAATTAACCCAAAGTACAAGACTCGACATCCCATTGGTGACCCGAGACTCCCCGTGTTATGTTTACGCTCTCAAACATACAATCATGCAATCACACTTAACATACGTTAATGTCCAACAAGTTACAGCACGTAGTTCAAGTATCACGTAAATAAGTCGGAACATATGTTACCAAGTTATTAGATATGTTATGGGGTTTCTAGCATGTTCCTAGATGTCAAATCGGGTCTCGGAATGCTAATTTACACTTACAGCAGCAGTACACGCGATTAGGAAAAGTCAACTAGCATTTAGGTTGGTCAACAGGCATTTAGGAAGGCTAATCGCATATAATATAGGCGATTAGTGGTCATAAGACATGTATTTACTAGCAATTAGGTCATAAGACATGCATTTACTAGCAATTAGGTCATAAGACATGTATCTACTAGCAATTAGCTCATAAGACATGTATTTCAGGACTTAACTAGCATTTAGGATCACAATTGCATGTAATAGAGGCATTTAGCCCCCAATCGCATGTAAGATAGGCGATTGGCCTCCTAGTCGCCCCTAACATAGGCGATTAGGGTTGCTAATCGCCTGTAACACAGCTGTTCCGGTTTTTCGTGCGTTTAAACACTCCAAATCAGATCCGGAACGTGTGTAAACATCAAATATCAATCTAATAACTATACCAAACATGTTTAGACCAAAATCCTTGGTTTAACCTCGTTCTATCAGCCCTGCATGTAACCATGTAATCCAAACATAATACACATAGCATGAAACATCATCTTAACATGCATAATCATAACCCTAATGAACAATTACTCAGATTCTATCATCATGCCATCATTATTAATCTGAAGCTAACCTAATAACATGTAATCATCCATCCTGAATCATAAAAACCCTAGCTTTTGATTGAAAACCCACATACATCATGCATGCTACTTAGAATCCAATTAACAATGATTATTAACGACTTTCAGAAGACTCATACGTTTTAAAACAGGTCTGGACCGCTAGGGATTTAATAAAAACGTTTATAAAGATTTCATGGATGAAAATCACACCTTAGATTATGATAGTTTGATGAAATAAGCTTGAAACCTTGTGTTTTGATCCAAAATCACGTTCCAGAGGTTGTATGTGTGTTGGGGCAGGTTATGGGACGACTTGGGTTGTTATTATGAAGTTTAGGAGGTCAAGCATTGTATTTATAGTCGTTTTTAGTCATCCAGCACGTAACACGCGATTGTGCAGCATTTACACGCGATTAGGGCTCCTAATCGCATGAAACTTCATGCAATTAGGGCCTAATCGCCCCTAAGGCATGCATTTAGCATGCCAATCGCCCCTATGAAGGCCCAATCGCATCCCCTATAGGCGATTGGGCTCCCCTAATCGCCTATAGGGGCTGGTTCCGTGTGTTTTGCGCGTTAAACCCCGTTTTAACATATGTTAACACATTTTCACATACCGACAAGTCACATAATGATTTTAAACACATAACACTTGCAAACAAACATATTCACACTCGTTCACCAATTCCCGGGACTCGAGACTTGTATGTTCCGTATGACCTGACGATTCTACGAATCGTCACCATTTGTACACTTGGTTAAGGACTGACATCTAATGAACCTCTAGACTAACATCCGATGATCCTCTATACTAAACTGATAGTTCCCGAACCATAACACGACTTAACTAACCCAGTTAAGTACAATATACGCGTGACTCGCTAAGGTAGACTTCCATCTAGACATCGTTGTTAACCAGAATTTGCCGGGTGTCACATCATCCCCACGTTAAAAGAATTTTCGTCCCGAAAATTGCACAAGTACCAAAAGGAATGACGAAAGAAACAAATAAAAGATAGAAACCAAAAGAGAGATTTACCCGAGTTGTCACATCATCCCCACGTTAAAAGGAATCTCGCCCCGAGATTCATTCAGCTGCAGTGGAGACATATCTCGATTCGAACGCTTCCTTAGGAAAGAGATGAGGATACTTAGACTTCATCTAATCCTCCCATTCCCAAGTGTACTCTGGTCCTCGGTTCGAGTTCCAGCGAACCTTTACAATGCGAATCTTGCTATGACGTAGGCTACGAATCTTGTAATCCAGAATCTCCACAGGTTCTTCCACAATCCGAAGACGATCATCCACCTTGATCTCTTCCAGTGGAACAATAAGAGACTCATCAGCCAGAAACTTCTTTAAGTTTGACACATGGAAGACGTTATGTACGTTGCCGAGCTCCGTCGGTAAATCAAGACGATACGCCACCGGTCCAATCCGTTCCAGGATCGTAAATGGACCGACATACCGAGGGTTGAGTTTGCCACGCTTCCCAAAGCGTATGACGCCCTTCCATGGTGAAACTTTCAGAAGTACTTTGTCATCAACTTGGAATTCCAATGGTTTGCGACGCTGATCGGCATAACTCTTTTGCCGATCCCCGTGCCGCTGCCAACCGGTTACGAATTTGTACGATCTTTTCCGAAGTTTCGTACACTAGTTCAGGCCCAGTGAGTTGACTCTCACCCACCTCAGCCCAACAAAGAGGAGAACGACATTTCCGCCCGTACAGTGCCTCGAACGGAGCTGCCTTGATACTCATGTGGTAACTGTTGTTGTATGAGAATTCTACTAACGGTAGATGAGCTTCCCAACCTTTGCCAAAATCGATCACACATGCCCGCAGCATGTCTTCTAAAGTTTGAATCGTACGTTCACTCTGACCGTCAGTCTGTGGGTGATAAGCTGTACTCATGTCCAGCTGGGTACCCAAAGCTTTGTGTAAGGACTTCCAGAAGTGAGGAGTAAAATGGGAATCACGATCCGAAATAATAGAAACCGGCACCCCGTGCTTAGAAACAACTTCCTTCAGGTAAAGACGAGCCAAACGATCCATGGTGTCGGTCTCCTTAATAGCGAGAAAATGGGCTGATTTTGTCAACCGATCAACAATCACCCATATCTTGTCATTCCCGTTCGGTGACTTAGGCAGTTGTGTGACAAAATCCATTGTAATCCGTTCCCATTTCCACTCCGGAATTTCAGGTTGTTGCAAGAGACCCGACGGTTTCTGGTATTCCACTTTGACCTTAGCACAGGTCAAGCATTTGCTCACGTATGAGGCTATATCTGACCTCATGTTTGGCCACCAGTACAGCACCTTTAGATCTTGGTACATCTTATCCGAACCAGGATGAATAGAATACCGGGACTTATGAGCCTCATCTAAGACAAGCTCCCGAAGTCCCCCGAATAAAGGAACCCATATGCGTTCTGCGAAGTAGTGCAGGCCATCAGGCCTTCGCTCGAGGTGCTTGTCGGCACCATGCATAGTCTCAGCTTTAAGGTTTTCCTCCTTCAAAGCTTCTAACTGAGCAGAACGGAGTTGGTCAGGTAGAGAGGAATGAATGGTGAGTTGCAACGCCCGAACGCGACGAGGTTTAATTGATTCCTTCCTGCTCAAGGCGTCTGCTACCACATTCGCCTTGCCAGGATGGTACTTAATGGCGCAATCATAGTCATTCAGAAGTTCAATCCAACGGCGTTGTCGTATGTTCAAATGTTGTTGGTCGAAAATATGTTGAAGACTCTTGTGATCGGTGTAGATGGTGCATTTGGTACCGTACAAGTAATGTCTCCAAATTTTCAACGCGAATACCACTACACCCAACTCCAAGTCATGGGTGGTGTAGTTCTTCTCGTGCACCTTGAGTTGACGAGAAGCATACGCAATCACTCTCTCGCGTTGCATCAACACGCAACCGAGACCATGAATAGAAGCATCACAGTAAACAACGAAATCATCAGGGCCTTCAGGTAAGGACAAAATAGGAGCAAAACACAGTTTAGACTTCAGTTCTTGAAATGCCGACTCTTGTGGTTCACCCCAGTCGAATTTTCTATCCTTCTGAGTAAGAGTGGTCAGGGGTTGAGCAATCTTCGAGAACCCCATAATGAAACGACGATAATAGCCCGCAAGGCCTAGAAATTGCCGCACCTCAGTTGGCGTCTTTGGTGCTCCCCAGTCCTTGATCGCTTCGATCTTAGCTGGATCGACATGAATTCCTAGTTAATTAACCACATGTCCTAGGAACTGAACTTCGCGTAACCAAAAGTCACACTTTGAGAACTTAGCGTAAAGTTGTTCCCGTCGCAAGAGTTCCAAAACCAAACGCAGGTGTTCCTCGTGTTCGGTCTTGTTCTTGGAGTAAATCAGAATATCATCAATAAACACAATGACGAACTTGTCAAGATATGGTTTGCAAACGCGGTTCATCAAATCCATGAAAACCGCCGGTGCGTTCGTGAGACCGAAAGGCATGACCAAGAATTCGAAATGGCCATAACGTGTACGAAAGGCAGTCTTTGCAACGTCAGCTTCCCTTACGCGCAACTGGTGATAACCGGACCTCAAATCAATTTTGGAGTAGTAACTAGAACCCTGGAGTTGGTCGAATAGATCATCAATTCGGGAAGAGGATAACGGTTCTTGATGGTCAATTTGTTCAATTCTCTGTAATCCACACACAAGCGAAAACTTCCATCTTTCTTCTTAACGAATAGAATCAGGGCTCCCCAAGGGGAAGAACTTGGTCTGATGAAACCCTTGTCCAAGAGTTCCTGTAACTGACTAGACAATTCCTGCATCTCAGGAGGTGCAAGATGGTAGGGGGCCCGAGCAATAGGAGCAGCCCCTGGTACAAGATCAATACCGAACTCGACCTGACGATGGGGAGGAAGACCATATAAATCATCAGGAAATACATCAGGAAACTCGCGTACAACAGGAATATCGTCGATCTTCTTCTCATTGCTAGAGGAAACAGATAAGAGTGCCAAAACGGCCGAGTGACCCTTCCGAAGATACTTAAGGGCTTTCATGCTAGAGATGATATTTAGCGGAACACCGCCCTTTATACCGTACACCGAAAGAAATTCTCCATCAGGAAGAGGAATCCGAATAATCTTGTCGTAACAGATGATCTCAGCGCGATACAAAGACAACCAATCCATACCTACCACAACGTCAAAACTACCCAAAGGTACCGGCATAAGGTCGATGGGGAACGACAAACCCGACAACTCTAGTTGACACTCCCGAAGGATACAAGTAGCTTCAATCTTTTTACCGTCAGCCAACTCAATTATATACTTAGTCTCTAATGGTACGGGTACTACATCTAGCAGTCGACTAACTTCCATAGATATAAAACTCTTATCGGCACCGGAATCAAATAAAACACTAACAGAACGATTATTGAGAAGGAACGTACCGGTAACTGTATCAGGATCCTGTCTAGCCTCCGCGGCTCCAATGACGAAGGCACGTGCATTTCTGCCGCCGCCCCCGTTGTTCCCATTACCGTTGTTCCCGCCCTGCTTCAGTTTCGGGCAATCCTTCTTGTAATGCCCAGTCTCCCCGCAGTTGTAACAACCCTGTTTTGCCGTAGTTCCTTGAGCAGCAGGAGCCGGGGTGTTGCTTGGGGCCTGGGTCGATGGAAGTGTAGCCCGACAATCTTTAGCAAAATGCCCAAATCGCTGGCAGCGATGGCAACGATTACTGTCGCAGTTCCCTTGATGATGACGTCCACACTTGTTACATTTAGGCAGTTTCCCCGCATAACCACCCTGTTTGTTACCAGAAGAAGAGGAACCCCCGCTATCGAATCTCTTACCCTGTTGTGCTGGTGCAGATCCTTTCCCTTCATTATCCCACTTGCGCTTGTTATTCTCCGGGGCCTTGACAGTCGAACCCTTAGCAGGCAAAATACCCTCATTCACCTTCAAGTTGGTCATCCTATGAGCTGATCGGACCACCTCTGAGTACGTAGGATGATTTCCCGCAGCCACCAACCCTGCGATTTCTGGTACTAACCCTGAGACATAGTGTTCAATCCTCCTGTACTCTGGCACATGCAGATCAGGACACAGCACTGCCAACTCATTACGCCTCACCGTATACTTCTCAATCTCGGATCCAGTCATTTTGAGGTTCCACACCTCGTGCTCCAACTTTTGCACCTCTTCCCTTGGACAGTACTCTCGCTTCAGCAGTTGCACGAAATTTTCCCAAGGCATAGCATACGCCTCCCCTATACCCATATTCTGGGTGATATTGTTCCACCATGTCAAAGCAACATCCTGGAACAATGCAGCAGCATACTTGACTCGGTCCTCTGGGAGACAGTTGCACATCAGAAACACTGACTCCACCTTTTCCAGCCATCTGAGCAATCTCACCGCACCCTCAGTGCCAGAGAATTCCTGAGGCTTACAGTCCCGAAACATCTTGTAGGTACACATGGGTGGGGGTGGGTTAACAGGACCACCTAAAATAAAACGTATGAGAAACCACGAAGGATGTAAACAAGGTTCACCAATGAGGCAAAGAAAATGGATAAATCAACTTACCACCACCATTGTGCCCTAACTGGAAGGCAGCTTGTAGCAAGTTGTTCAGATCTTCCTGTGATAGGTTTACACCTCCACGACCACCAGCACCACCGCGACCACCACCACGTCCACCATTGCGACCACCTCCACGTCCTCCTCGTACTCCAGACATGATTCTGGCAGAAAGAACGAGATAATTTAGTTTCACAGCTAATGGTAACCACTAGCATTCACAAAACCAAAGCTAGATCCAACTCAGGACTATCCATTCAAACCCAGAGCTCACTAGGGCTTTCATGCATTTCGGTTTATGATTTTGTGTGCACCCAAAATGATAAACCGCTCTACATGGTCCTCCAAGTGTTCTCTTAGTTCGAAGTTCAAATCACCGAACATAGACTCTTAGCTATACACCGTAATACTACGATAGTTTATGGCAAGTGTTTCTATTGGAGTATGAAAGGGAGATGTCCGAGCCTTGGACAAATCTCAAGAGTACACGATTTACCCAATATACCGCACTGCCTAGAAAGCAAGTAACCCGACTTAGGATGGAATGGATGATGTAACATAGAAAGGTCAGATGATTTAGAGACACCCCGACAGCCCATACGTAATCCATCAAAATGTTTAGCATTATGTGATCGTCTAGTGTGTGCGACTCGGCTATAGACTAGACTCTACATGCAGTCCTAGTTCACTATAACCATTGGCTCTGATACCAATCTGTCACACCCTCAAAATCCACTTGCGGAGTTTTACCGCGAGGCGTACGACAAACCAGGATCCAAACCAACGATCACAATAAACAAGTCTAAATGAACATATGCAATTTAAGAAAACATAGTTTAGAATCCCCAAATACAGCGGAAGCTTATTCAAAACATAATCCAAAATAAACCAAGTGTTCAACGTTTGAAAACCATGCAATCCTAACTAGACGCCGTGCAGACGCGTGCGCCCTAGTTCCATTGTGCTACCTTAGCGACCTGAGAAAACATGTAAAAGTTTACGTCAGCACAAAAATGTTGGTGAGTTTGCAGGTTTTGTAATCACAGTACCAAGTTCAACCTGTCCATACTATAACAAATCGAAACCCAAGTACGCTAGCTAGGCGTATGTTTTGTTACCACTACGATTGGAAAACCATTACTAACTCGTAAACCAGATGTCGTGCCCGATGTAGTAAACCTGTTGTTCCTGTTTGAGACAATATGCACTCGCCGACCCTCCAAGCCGACGAGCGGGGTTGGTCACTCCCAATAGCGCTATTCACATTTCCCCGTTGTGCAAACCCGCACATTCATGTTTCCCCCCGGGACTTCCAAAGATCGTATAGTAAACCATAGAAAACCCATAGTATGACAGTAGTTACCAAACATAAGTTTTAACACATGTTTTCTCCCCCGAAAAGTGAAACCAGTTAAAAGAGGGGCCGTAAACTCACCTTAAGTTGCGTTACTTCGTAATACGAATAAACTCAGCAGCTATGCTAGTCCCGTAAAGCGGCGACCTAACATATGACAGTTACAAGTACTTAGACTAATAACCCGCAGGTTAATTAGTCCCTAGATGTCCAGACCATAACCAAGTTCGTTTGAAAACACCGTGACTGTTAAATCAACCCAAAGTACAAGACTCAACATCCCATTGGTGACCCGAGACTCCCCGTGTTATGTTTATGCTCTCAAACATACAATCATGCAATCACACTTAACATACGTTAACGTCCAACAAGTTACAGCACGTAGTTCAAGTATCACGTAAATAAGTCGGAACATATGTTACCAAGTTATTAGATATGTTACGGGGTTCCTAGCATGTTCCTAGATGTCAAATCGGGTCTCGGAATGCTAATTTACACTTACAGCAGCAGTACACGCGATTAGGAAAAGTCAACTAGCATTTAGGTTGGTCAACAGGCATTTAGGAAGGCTAATCGCATATAATATAGGCGATTAGTGGTCATAAGACATGTATTTACTAGCAATTAGGTCATAAGACATGCATTTACTAGCAATTAGGTCATAAGACATGTATCTACTAGCAATTAGCTCATAAGACATGTATTTCAGGACTTAACTAGCATTTAGGATCACAATTGCATGTAATAGAGGCATTTAGCCCCCAATCGCATGTAAGATAGGCGATTGGCCTCCTAGTCGCCCCTAACATAGGCGATTAGGGTTGCTAATCGCCTGTAACCCAGCTGTTCCGGTTTTTCGCGCGTTTAACACTCCAAATCAGATCCGGAACGTGTGTAAACATCAAATATCAATCTAATAACTATACCAAACATGTTTAGACCAAAATCCTTCGTTTAACCTCGTTCTATCAACCCTGCATGTAACCATGTAATCCAAACATAATACACATAGCATGAAACATCATCTTAACATGCATAATCATAACCCTAATGAACAATTACTCAGATTCTATCATCATGCCATCATTATTAATCTGAAGCTAACCTAATAACATGTAATCATCCATCCTGAATCATAAAAACCCTAGCTTTTGATTGAAAACCCACATACATCATGCATGCTACTTAGAATCCAATTAACAATGATTATTAACGATTTTCAGAAGACTCATACGTTTTAAAACTGGTCTGGACCGCTAGGGATTTAATAAAAACGTTTATAAAGATTTCATGGATGAAAATCACACCTTAGATTGTGATAGTTTGATGAAATAAGCTTGAAACCTTGTGTTTTGATCCAAAATCACGTTCCAGAGGTTGTGTGTGTGTTGGGGCGGGTTATGGGACGACTAGGGTTGTTATTATGAAGTTTAGGAGGTCAAGCATTGTATTTATAGTCGTTTTTAGTCGTCCAGCACGTAACACGCGATTGTGCAGCATTTACACGCGATTAGGGCTCCTAATCGCATGAAACTTCATGCAATTAGGGCCTAATCGCCCCTAAGGCATGCATTTAGCATGCCAATCGCCCCTATGAAGGCCCAATCGCATCCCCTATAGGCGATTGGGCTCCCCTAATCGCCTATAGGGGCTGGTTCCGTGTGTTTTGCGCGTTAAACCCCGTTTTAACATATGTTAACACATTTTCACATACCGACAAGTCACATAATGATTTTAAACACATAACACTTGCAAACAAACATATTCACACTCGTTCACCAATTCCCGGGACTCGAGACTTGTATGTTCCGTATGACCTGACGATTCTACGAATCGTCACCATTTGTACACTTGGTTAAGGACTGACATCTAATGAACCTCTAGACTAACATCCGATGATCCTCTATACTAAACTGATAGTTCCCGAACCATAACACGACTTAACTAACCCAGTTAAGTACAATATACGCGTGACTCGCTAAGGTAGACTTCCATCTAGACAACGTTGTTAACAAGAATTTGTCGGGTGTCACACAAATAAACGATATCAATAATTGTGAGCTGATCTGGTTATATTAAATTGATTGGTTAGATCGAATTTAATTGACCAAGCTCTCATACCAATTGTTAGGATCTGAGTTTGATTTGTTTTGATAGTTAATAAATGAAATACGAATGAAGATAAACAAATATGGAAAGTGCAGCAGAAATAGTAAACTATTAATCAAAACAAACGGGATAATTGTTTTAGAATCAAACTTCTCATTAGTCAACCCGAATTAGAATGATTACACAATTACCCCCCCCCCCCCTCAGTCTGATCACTCACAATTGTTTGTCTGAGAGAATGTTTGGAGTGATGAATAGAACAGTACATGCACTGTTCTATTTATAGACAAACTAAACCTCTGATGACCCATGGCTGACATCACCTAAGAAAGCGACATCTGACAGATATATAATAACATAAAACAACTGATGAATACAGACACTGTTATATAGAAAAGCTCTGATGACTAAACAGCTTATGGGTAAAACTCTGATGGCTTGTATCCACTATTGGAGCCTAAGTGTTGTTGGCTCCAACAGACCTTGTCTTCAACAGTCTTTAGCTCAACAGTTGTTTCTTCAACAGTTCTTTGTGATCAGCACTTGTACACCAGCAGTTGTTAGGAGGAACATCAGTTGTTAGAAGTCAACAGTCTTTTGGGGGAATAACTTGAAAACACTGATTTATTATGGATCATATATATAGTATGTTTTGGCTTTTCAGATCATCTGTTCTTTTCCAGGTCAACAGACCCAACAGACGCCATGCAAGACCCGTGCGCCTAGTCCGTGTGATGCTACCTTAGCGACCTGAGAAAAACATGCCAAAAAGATGTCAACGTTTAATGCTGGTGAGTTCACAGCTTTTCATAAAATGTTACCAAAGTGTACCAAGTTCAATCCTGTCAATACTATGCCAAGTGTGCGCTAGCTAGGCGTAAGTTTTGCTACTACTACGATTGGAAAACCATTACTGGACACGTTTAGCAACTTTAGCATATGTTTAAGCTGCCCGAATAATGAATACAAGTTAAGCATAGGTCGAGAAAACATGCACCCATCCAACCTCCAGTCGATGAGTGGGGCTGGTAACGCCCAATAGATCTATCCATATTTGTCACACCCTCAAATTTCCACTTGCGTAGTTTTACCGCGAGCCGCATGACAAACCAGGATCCAAGTCAACGGCCACAATAAACAGCACTATATGAAATACGTAAACTCAAAACATAGTTCTCATTATATATATAAAACCGTAGCGGAAGCATTTAATCAGTACAAAACCATATACCAACGTGTTCAAAACATTTATTTCAAAATATGATACTAAGCCTAGACGCCAATGTAGACTCATGCGCCTAGTCCGTTTGTGCTACCTTAGCGACCTGAGAAAAACATGCCAAAACAACGTAAACATATAATGCTGGTGAGTTCACAGGTTTGTTCAAAATGTTACCAAAGTGTTACCAAGTTCCAACCTGTTCATACTATATCAATGTTACCAAAGTACGCTAGCTAGGCGTATGTTTTGTTACTACTACGATTGGAAAACCATTACTAGACTGTTACCAATGTCCAGCCCGAGTGTTCAGCAATGTTTAGCAAGTTCAAGACAATATGCACCCGCCCGGCCCTCCAAGCCGTCGAGTGTGGCCTGTCAAACCCAATAGATCTATCCACATTTCCCCCGTTGTGCATCCCCCGCACATTCATGGTTTCCCCGGGACTTTCAAAGATCATATAGCAACGCAAAGTTAAATCATAGTATGACATATGTTACCAAAATAAGTTTAGTGCATGTTTTCCTCCCCCAAAAGTAAAAGCAGTGAAAGTGGGGCCGTGAACTCACCTTAAGTTGTGTTCTTCAAATAAATAAGACTAGCCAGGCTCTTGATAATCCAACTACCGGAGATCTATCAAAATGTTCACATAAGTGTTCCGACTAATAACCATAAGGTTATCTAGTCCCCGATTGTCCAGATCGTGACCAAGTATGTTTTAAAAATGTGTTTGACTGTTCAACCGACACACTAGACCAACCTGACATCCCGTTGGTGACTCATTACTCAAACTAAAACACTTAGTTTGCATCAAAAAATCCCATTTTAGGTTGCTTAGGGTCGAACCAGGGTTTTTATAAGTCCAGGTTCGACCCTTATGTCCCACGTTTGCCCCTAGTTTCCACATTCGCCCATTTTTAGTCCAGTTTCGACCCCTGGTTTCCATGTTCGCCCCCCCCCCCCCCCCCCCCCCCCCCCCCCCCCGAACGTGGGCCAGGTTCGACCTGTCCTGTTCCTAGTGTTCTAAAACGCATCAAAACCATCCAAAAACATCACCAAACACAGCAGTCAATCATGAATAACATATCCCTACAAAGCCCCACAAATTTTGCCACAAAACCAGTTCGTTTTAACACTTTCCCAAAATGGCAAAATTATGGAAATGTCACATCATGCATGAAATCTTTACTCAATTTGGAAACTTTTTGAAATCCTTTCATAATCATCTTAAAATGCTCAGTTTAATGTGTATATGAAAACCCCAATAGTTTTAATGTGTATAAAAATCCCCAAATTCGACATGATATCATCATCCATCTAATTGTAACCTTAAACAATCATAAACCCTCAATAATAGCAGCCCTAGATCATGTTTCTATCATTAGTTCAGCAGCAAATCATTAAACAACACATAATATCACATAATACATCACTAACATATGTTTATGGATATGAAAACCCATGTTTAATGATTAGGTTTTTGTTTAGAAAGATATTTGAAAGGTTTTAAATCATAAAGACATCCTTAGAGCAGATCTGGACATTTGGGATTAGATGAAAACGAATCAAAGTACTTTTAAAAGGTTTAGGATTAAGAACACACCTTAGATTCTTGATTAGATGTTGTTTGTAGGTTAGATTATGAAAAATAAGAGCAAAAGCTCCTTCCTCAGTGATTAAAATCGTTTGAGAGTGTTTAGAGGCGTCTGGGGTTTGTGAAATGGTGAAAATGACAAAGTGTAGTATTTATACTAATCAACATTCGCCCCTTGTACAAGGTCGAAGGTACCACATTCGCCCCCTGTACAAGGTCGAATGAACCTTATGTTGTTTTCTCATCCAGTTCGCCCCCATGCTATGGGTCGAACCAAGGCCCATGCCAGGTTTGCCCCCACGCTATGGGTCGAACCAAGACTTATGTTTTCTAGGTTTTCCAGTTTTGTCGTTTTAACGCATTTAAACACATCCTAACGTATGAACATGCAATCCTAACACATGTTAAGCATATATAAGCACGTATAATCATGTTCACACCTTGTTGCACGTATTATCATGTTATGTTACACGTATGTTAATAATCTATATATCATACTTGATTCAGTTCATGTAATTTCACCAAAAACGGGACCCAGTACTAGTGTATTCCCAAAACAACTCTCAATGATCCTCCAGATCATTGAATCCTAGACAATCCTAACATAACCCGACTCAGCTAATCCCAGTTAAGTCCGTTAATAAATGTTTTTCGCTAAGGTAGACTTATGTTTTACCAAAATGTTTAAGCCGAACATGCCGGGTGTCACATCATCCCCACGTTGAAAGAATTTTCGTCCCCAAAATTGCACGAAGCCCAAAAATGAAAGAAACAAAAAGGAAGGAAACGAAAAGAAAATTTACCGGTTGTCACAATATTTCCCCGGTTGTGCAACCCCGCACATTCATTATGCACCCGGCACGTTTAGGTTAACATTTTATAAAACACATAAGTCTACCTTAGCGAAAAAACGTTTTCAAACATACTTAACTAGGTCAGTTGAGTTGTTATGATGGTTTCGGGAATCATTGGGAGTCAGTCCATAACCATGTGAACACGGATTGGCGATTTGTAGAATCGCCGGCTTTAACGCACACACGTAAATCTCGAGTCCCGGGAATTGGTGAACGGATGGGAACGTGTTACTTATCATGCATTATGTGCTTACAATCATTATATGACTTGTCGGTATATGAATACGTGTTTATATGTGTTAAATTAGTGATTACGCGTAATTGCATGACATTATAGGTGATTACGCGTAATTGCATGACATTATAGGTGATTACGCGTAATTGCATGACATTATAGGTGATTACGCGTAATTGCATGACATTATAGGTGATTACGCGTAATTGCATGTAAATAAGGGGTGATTAGCCTAATCGCCAATAAGATGGGCGATTGGGAAGTTTTAAAGGCGATTAGAGCCCTAATCGCTAGTAGGTATAGGCGATTACACACCCTAATCGCCTATATTGCACTGTAATTGCCTGACGCGTACTAAATGACTAGAAACGCCTATAATTACCACCCTTATGTTTTAAAACATCATTTGTGAAACCCTAATACATCCCAAAGCCACCCCACACCTTATTCAACCTCTGCAACAAGTTTTTGATCAAGAAATCACATTTCCAAGCTTTACATCTCATAATCTTACAATTTCAAGGTGTGTTCTTCATCCCAAACCTTTGTAATGATATTGTTTTGATCCCTAAAGGTCCAGACCTGATTTCTAAACATTTGTGTCTTTGAAAACTCATTAAAATCAGTTTCTAAGCAAACCCAAACCTCTATGCTTGTTATATGTGATGTATTCATGCAAGATAGGATTTTTATCGTTTAAACATGGTTGTTCTTGTATTATTAATATGTTTCTGATCTAAATGAGTTGATATGATGTAAACCTAGGAGTTTGAAGGTTCATTGATGTGTATTATTGATATTATGCGTTTTGACCCGTTTGAATGATCATGGAGGATTGATGATGAGATGTTGTGTTTTATTGATTGTTTGAGGTTAGGGTTTACTCTAGGATGATGCTAGAACAGTAGGATATTGTCGGACAACGTCATTATGTGATGAAATATGGATATTTGCTATTTAGGGTAAGTTTTGCATGTTGATGTGATGTTTACATGCTAGTTATGCTATTTTGGGAAAACGCTTGCATTCGGGATGGCTAGGATGATGATAAATTAGGGGTTTTTGCTTGAAATAGTTGGATTAATGTTTTGGGTTTGATATTGGGTGTTTCCACATGTTTCGGATCTGATTTGGAGGATTAAACGCGCAAAAAGACGACATAGTGCAGCAGGGGCGATTAGGGAACCCTAATCGCCTATAGTAGGGGCGATTGGGAACCCAATCGCCAGTATGTCTGGTGATTGCAATCCTAATCGCCATTTGACCTTCCTAATCACAGTTGACTTTTCCTAATTGCATGTTTGATTCCAAATCGCGTGTACTGCTGCTATATGTGTCTTTTAACATCCCGAAACATGGATTGACACCTAGGACCATGTTAGGAACCCTGTGACATGTCCAATAACTTAGTTATACGTGTTCGGACTTGTTTATGCATTAATTGGGCGTTATGCTAGATAGGGTGAATGTTTGCGCATGCTAAGTGTTTAATTGCATATGTTGCATGATATCTTGTATGGGGCTAACACGTGGGATGTCGGGTCACCAATGGGATGTCGAGCTTTGTCTGGTTTGGTCGGTTTAACATTTAAACATGTTTTCAAAATACACAGTCACGGTCTGGACAATTGGGGACTGATTAGCCTTCGGGTTTGTAGTCAACACACTTATGTAAACTCATTGATAGGTCGCCACTAGTTGGGGCTATCACACGCGCGTCTGATCTTTCTTAACACATCAGACGCAACCTAAGGTGAGTTTCACGGCCCCACTTTTATTAGTTTTGTTTTCGGGGGAGAAACATGTTTACACACTTTTAACACATGATTTCAAGTTATACTATCGCTATCTTTATATTACTATACGGCTCATCTAAATCCCAAGGAAACCACTAATACGGGTATGTAGCGGGGAAATGTGGATAGCGCTATTGGGCCTCACAAACCCTACTCGACGGCTGGAGGCCGGGCGGGTGCATATTATCTCAAAGACACAGGGCCTACCGGGGATGACGGTAGTCCGAGGGGTATCACACAGTAACAAACACAGTCAGCGATGGTTTCAACCGTAGTAGTAATTAAATTAACGCCTAGCTAGCATTCACACAGCATAGTAGTAACAGTAACGGTTTTCAAAGGATTTACGAAACGCTTATTATAAAACTTGTGAACTCACCAGCATTTTATGTTGACATCTTTTTGGCATGTTTCTCAGGTCGTTGAGGTAGCTGCATCGAGTCTAGGCGCACGGAGTCTCACGGCGTCTAGGATTCACTTGCATGTCATTTAGTACTTTCAGACCTTTATGTTTTACTTCTGGTTTGTAATAAAGTTTTACGCTTCCGCAGCGATGGATAGATTTGAAAACTTAATGGGCAGTTTATGTTGTTTTAAGTATCATATATTTGTTGTTTCATGGTTTCCCCCGGGACTTCCAAAGATCGTATAGTAACCCAAAAAGTAACCCATAGTATGACACAAGTTCCGAAACATAAGTTCATAGCATGTTTTCTCCCCCAAAAGTAAAACCAGTAAAAGTGGGGCTGTGAAACTCACCTTAGGTTGCGTCTTCAAAATAAAAGAGTTACCAACAAGTCCTGATAGTTCCTATTACCGGGAATCTATCATAAAAGTTCGTATAAGTGTTTTTGACTAATAACCCTAAGGTTATCTAGTCCCCGATTGTCCAGATCGTGACTAAGTTCGTTTGAAAACGTGTTTTACTGTTGACCCGACACAACAGACAGATCTGGCATCCCATTGGTGACCCATTACATCAATTAATCAAGTACATAAAGTTAACACACAAGTTCCAAGCATAATACACTTAGTTTGCATCAAAAATCGCACGTATGAAGTCGTAAGGTCGAATCAGCAAGTTACCGGACTAGTTCGTGCCATATGCAAGTCTATTCAACCCATTTATAAGTTGGTTCGACCTTATAAATGTTCATTCAACCAAAACACAAGTTCATTCGACCTAAGACATGTTAATTCGACCCTAACACGTGTTTATTCGACCTAAATCATGTTCGTTCGACCCTAACTGAAGCTCATTTGACCCTGATTAATGTTGATTCGACCTCCAGAGGTTTTCATTTGACCTCACGAAGTTCGAATGAACTTCCTAGTTCGACCTCATCAGCTCAATCCTCCTAAAACGCACCAAATCGCATATAAACAGTCCGAAAACATCACGAAACACCACGAGTCCACAGCAGTCAAGTATCATTAATCTATCCCCCACAAAACCCTACTAATTTTATCCCAAAATCAGTCTGTTTTAACAACTTACCCAAAATGGCAAATTATGGAAATGTCACATCAATGCATGTAAACTTTACCCAAAATAGAAACTTGTTGAAATCACTTAACAATTATCTTAATATGCTCAGATTATCATGTATATGAAAACCCCTAATCATTTTATTAACAATAACATCATGAAAAAAAACCCTAGATCTAACCCGAAATCCCCAAAATAGACAAAAAATCATCATCCAACAACTTTTAACCTAAGATAACCATAAACTATCATCTATAGCAGTTCTAGATCATTGTTATAACATCTATACATCATCCAAACATCAAACAACACATAACACGACTTAAAACACCATTAACACATATTTATTTGTATAAAAACTTATGTTTAATGATGAGGTTTTGTTTAGAAAGGTGTTGGAAAGGTTTTTAATCAAGAAACCATCTTAGGACAGATCTGGACCTTTGGGGTTTAATAAAAACGAATCAAAATGCTTGAAAAGGATTTTGGATTAAGAACACACCTTAGATCTTCTCTTGCTTGTGATATAGAAGGTGTTTGTAGGTTAGATTATAAAAAACAAGGTCAAAAACTCCATCCTTAGTGTTTAAGGTCGAGAGAGAGTGTTTAGAGTCGTTTAGGGTTTGTGAAATGATGAAAAATTGCAAAGTATGGTATTTATACTATCTGTTCATTCGACTTGTGCAGAGGTCGAATGAGTTTGTGAGGAGGTCGAATGGACCGTTAATCAAGTGGTTCGAACCCCCTATGGGTCGAACCAGTTTCTAAGTTTTCCAACTTTTCCAGTTTTGTCGTTTAAACGCGTTTTAACACATCCTAACACATGAACATGCAATCCTAACACATGTTAAGCATGTATAATCATATGAACATCGTTTAAACACGTACTTGCACATTATATAACATATATGGATCAATCTAAATATGTCACTCAATTCAATTCATGTAATTCACCAACAACGGGACTCAAGACTCGTGTGTACACAAAATAACCTCAATGATCCTCTAAATCATTGAACCCTGGACAATATGTAAAGTAACCCGACTCAACTGACCTAGTTAAGTACGTTAATAAAATGTTTTTCGCTAAGGTAGACTTATATGTTTGTAAAATATTAACCAGAATATGTCGGGTGTCACACACCAAATGTTTGATGAATTGGCTTGTAATATTTCAAGAGGATTTATTGTACAAAACACTTGTTAAACATGATTGGAATGTATGTTACTTGTGTTATGAGTTTAAGAATGAATATTGAATGTAAAGCTTGGTAATTAATGAATTTATGAGTTCTAAATTTGAATCCATTGAGTGTAGGTGTGAAAGAGGAAGAAACAAGCAACTCAAAAAGAAAAAGAAACTCAAGATCGAGGTAATTTCTCCTAGTTTACATTTTGGTTGATTTGTTGTCTTAATTGAGTTGTGCAGTGTTTTCAAATGGAATGAGCTAGAATGTCATATTGCGTAAGATAGGCATGTTAGTTGACCCGTTGAAACTGGTCAATATGGGTGGAAAAGATAAAATGTTTGGAATCAAGGTGAAGCTTTAAGTTTTTTATCTCCAATACATGAGGTACATTTCATGTATTGTTATTGTGTGAATATTGTATGGAATGAATGGAATTGTATGGAATATGGAAAGGAATTATATCTTGAAGGGTTATGATAGCAAGAATGTGAATTTGGATAGACATAAAATTTTTGTAACTAGAATGGAATCTTGTGAAACTTTGTTAAGTAATTACATAAGGGTAAATCCTCAATTTGAAAAAAGTCATGTTATACATATGCGCTTCTGTAGGACCGTGTTCTTGGTCGAACAAGAACTTTAACCCACTGATTTTAATCCAAATTAAAGGCGGAAACAATAATTTGGACTTTAATAGTTAGGAGAGATGATTATAGATGAATAAGAAACAATAAAGCTCAATCAAAACTCCGTTTGATTAATCTCACGCAGAGAATCCAGATACACTTAGAAACACGCACATAAGACTTGACAAAATGGCTAAGGCTATTGAGCTTGATGGGAGACTCATTGTAACACCCCAACCGATGGCGGAAACATCGAGGTGTCACGTAGTGACGATTGCTCAATAGCTCATGGTACTAAAGTGTAAATTTGAATACATTGATTAAATAGTTTATTACATTGAAATGAAATACAACGATTCTAAATGCCAACTAAATTAAAATACAATGAATCAAAATCTAAATATAAATCCGAAAGCTTAAAGAATGCATCTCAAAACAACCTGAAACATGTACAAAATCATTTGGTCAATACAAAAATTGTATTGGTGAGCATACCCTGTTTGAATAAATATAGTAGAAAAAGTGTTTAGCAATTCATGTGCGGTACCATTTGCAATTATGTAATAAGTAATATCTGTTCAAAACCAAACCTGAGAATAATGACTAACACATGACTAACCAACTGAATAATGAATTAACAAGACAATGACCAAGATTCTCTCAACAGAGTCTCAAGGGGGTATACCATAGTACTATTCATTGAAAAGCTAGGCCGCCCAGCGGTTAATGATTTTGACAAGTCATAGACACACCAATTAACATAAAGCAAACACACATGAGAATTGCATTAAGTATAAGAAATTGAAACTTGATTAATATATAGGTACATGAGTCACCCCAAAGTAGTAAAACAGTAAAAAGGGGAAAGATATACTCACAGTTTGCGAAAGCGATTAAGATCCAACTTAAGCGGTCGTGAGCTAAGTAATGGGAATTACAAAGAATCCAACCTATAATGTATGAGAGTACTAATAAGGAAATGTCTAAAAGTCTAAGGTATCTAGGGTCTAAGGCATTAGGGTTTGCTAAGTCGATTTGGGGAATTAGAGTTCTTATGATAAATCACGTTAATGTAAAAGTTGTACGTCAAAGATAATATATCAAAGTTTGTAAATGTGGTTTAAATATAATTATTACCAATTGAATATTTAGGTAAAAATATGTTTTGAATAATTAAGACAAAATAACTTAGTTAATTACTTTATTTAATTATTGTAAATAAATACAATAATCATAAATATTGAAATATTTGACTAGGAGTTACACATCGATCCAACAAATGATAATATTGACTTTTAACATAAGAAATATTTCTATTTTATAAGAAAAGTATTCATAAAATAGATGTTGTGATAGTATAAATAAATAAACGTTTAATTATGTCGTAATTGAAAAATAATACTAATAATACAAGACATGATCCAAAAATGCTATTTTTATTGAAAATGGATGCTTTTTGATGTAAATTAATGAAAATAATTTTCCCCATAATTTTTATAAACTTATATATATTTAAAACTGATTAATGAGATTAAATCATGTTTAAATGATTAAAAAATAGGAAAATTAATAAAAATAAATGTTTTATGAACCAATAATTTTTATTTCAGATTAAAATGCTTAAAAATAATTATCCTAAAATTTTGAGATTAAAATCATTAAAAATGAATTTTTAATCAATTAATTATGATTAAAACAATTTAAATTAATAAAATAACGAAAATTAAATAATTTTCAAAAAGCAAAAGTGTGATAATTTTCTTTATGGTGTCAAGATGCTACACCTAAATTTTCATAATTTTTGAAGCAAAAATGAATTTACTATGAATATTATAAGTTTATATGCATTAATAATGATTATTCTATGATTAAAATAATAGTAAATAAGAAAAATAAATCTGAAAAGGGAAAAAAATAAAACTGAGGAAGCCTGGGTTCGAACCGGTTCCTTTTCCTTCTTTCCAAGACACAGAAACCACTAAGCTATACATGCATTTGTTGATTTATTTTAGAAAACAAACTATTTAACATAACATACATGTTCATCATCTTCCCCAAATCATCCTCAAGAACCCTAACCCTAACCTTCGAAGCAATAACACGATTCAGACATGATTAAGCAAATAATAATAAAGGGCTTTGAAAGAACACTAAAAGGGGAACGAAATGGCAAAAGAAATGAGGACTCACAACGCGTATCTTGGTTGTGAACGAAGGTTTAAAGTCCGCACATAAACGCGGCCAATTCAAGAGCTTCCAGCTTCGATTGGGGCATTATTATAGTGGGTTTGGAACGTTTTAGAGGTGCTGAAACATTAGGGTAGGATTGATTTATATAATGGCTTGACAAAGCGAGCGTTTTGAAGGTGGCAATAATGTGCGACGGTTACAGACATGTAAGTCGAATTAAATCATAATTAACCATGATTTAATATGTATTGATTTCAATTAAAATCAATTAAATTGAGCATTTAAAACTCAAATAAGAAACTTGGCTGGAAAAAAAAACGTAACAGCAAGAGGAGAGGGAGGTTTTAATGACTTTAGACCTTTGGCAAGTAAGGTCCCTCAAGTTAACCAAGTTAAGATTATTATTAGTTTAGTTAGTTTTTTCCTTTTGAAAACATTAACTATATTAACCAAGTTAACCTCAACATTAATAAAACTTTTTAAAACTTAAATTTTTTTATAAAATATTTTACTAATACGTTTCAACATACGCATTTGATTAGAACTTATACCCGATCCATAATAAATATAAATGATAAATTTTAGTTTGATCTAAAATTAATATTTGAAACGACAAAACTTATAGGGACTATAATGGAAATATTTGAAGGGCTATTATTGTCAATTAAATGAAAGACGAGGGTGACGGATGTCACACTCATATATTTATACTCAGTCTCAAGCTCCACCTCTCAGTCTCCTTGTATTAGGGAGACTAAGGCCTCGGTCTCCCTATACCTCTAAATCACAGTTTTGCCCATTGTCACACTAAAAACACAATAAACGTTATCTAATCTAGCCAACGACCTAAACTGACTAATCACTGGCTGAGGACATACATATAATGCACTATCAGCCTTTTTTGTTACATCAAGTTGTTGGGTTTAATCTTAGTTTTTTTAATGTAAATGGTTTTCAACAATTATTTAGTGTCATGTCTCTAAACATAAATATTATATTATGGAACTAATTATGGTGTGTATAAACATGTGTGACAAACTTTTGAATTTTTATGTTAACGAAAGTTATTTTGAAGGTAATCACACATGTTACTTAACCTATGTTCTTATGTAAATGGATTGAAATTGATTACTTAAATGGACGAGTGTTACAGCTGGTTACCTTCATCAACTATATCTGTAAAAAACAAAAGGAATCCCTCGTGTATGTTTCAACAGCATTTATATTGTTCCCTGATTTACTGTGAAGTCATTGTTATCATCCTCACTTATAGTATCACTGCTCACATGATGCATACCTTCATTCACGTTAAGGGCTTCACTAGAAAAATTATCATGTTTTGGATGATCACCAAAAGAATTGCTCAAAATTAGGATCATCTAAGTTCATGTTGTGATTGTCAATGTATTCACGTAAATCATTATGATCATCCAAATGATCATGTCGGAACACACTTCTCTCTCCAATTTCATTTGTATTCATATCCAGTTTCATTGGTCTTCCATTTCCAGCCTAAAAACAACATATTCTTACCAACATTGATGTTATTCGTTGCTAGTATCTCCTCATTAGTGATTTCTTCAACTGTAATTTTAGTTAGTGGGCAGAAATATGTGTGCACAGTTGTTACATCGTACTCATAATAAACATTATTTAACCCATATACAGAAATAAGTTTAAGAAATCCTATCATATCACTATCACTTCTTAAAGAATAAAACTAAAATCAAGATCAGAACCAAGGTCTAGATAATGGTAATACCTTTCATTATCCTTTTGATAACCTAGTTTATCCATGATACAATCCATCTCATGTATATAAAATTTGTCTTCATCTTGAAAAATCAACGTAATTTTTGTCACCTTCAACAAATGCCCTATCTGGAAAACATGTGAAAACCTATCACTCTAATGAAGCTTGATGGAGAATAAAGAAGGAATCCCCGCTGCATTTTCAAATGGTCATGGCGTTAATCGACATTTCAAGTAAAAAAATCAATGTAAACATTCAGATTTCAATAGCAATGAATTAAATCATTAACATCCTCTTGTGAAAGGTGTTCCCAAATCATAAAATGTTAATGATGATGCTCGTCCTGATCATCCATGGCGATTTCAGGTGTAGAGGGTTTTAGAAGGTGGGAGGGTACAATTTGGACATATGAGGGTTTGTATAGGTGGGGTTCAGGCCAAACATGTAAATTAAAAGGTCTTATTATTCAAGGGAGGTGAATGGATCATTTTGACCTTGGGAGATTTGAGGATAACTAAATATTAGCCGGGTTATTGCATAATGAAATAAGATATTTAGGAAACTGAAATGTTGGACATAAACAGATTTTTTAACGGACATCTCTCATGCTTTTGATAATATATAAAGAATACAAAGTGTAATTTAATCTTATTTATTAGCTTTTTGTGATGGGGTTAGACTCTTAGTTTTGAATTATTTTTTCATATATTTATGACAAACGTTGAAAATATACTAGTGGGAATGCCCGCGCGTTGCTGCGGGTGTATCTGTTTTGTCGTCTCGTAGTTGCTGTTGGGGCTTGTGGTGTGTGTATGGTGTTGTGGGTGATTCTTTACGGTGGCGAATAGTTTTATAGGAGGGATGTGTGGGTTTGTAAAGGGAAGTGTAGCCTTAAAAGGATTGTAGGATTACATGCTTCAAGTGTTTGGGGAAAAAAGTCCATGCATTATAAATGGTATTTGACATAACATTTATAACACAAACGCACTTGAGACCATGTAATTCGAACACAAACAATATGGACACATATAAAGTAAAACATGGGTTATCAATGGGATGTGAGGTTTAACAGGGAGTATGACAACATGTTTAAAAACAAAAACCCACTTGGTGTTTTAACAATTGAACAAAGCATTATATTTTTATATTGTCAGCTTTTTGTTGAGAACTGGTCAATTAAGGAATTTGATTTAAAGTGGAAAGCGTTATTGTTCAAAAGGCAAGCTGGTTAATGCTAGTTTAAAATTGTTAACAACTTGAAATAAAATAACAAGAAAGCATGAATTCTGGTCGTAATCTCTTTATAGTAGTTACGAAAAACTAAAATTCGTATCTAAAAAAAGAAAACTTAAACCCTAAAACTTAACGGGGTAACATGTCAGCAGGTTTACTAAAGAGTTAACCCAAACATGACCTCGTTAGCAAATGGGTCATATTGGTACATCCCTAACCAGAACCACTACCACGAACAAACGCTCCATCAATTTACCAAGTCAAAAGATTAAAACTTTGGACCGGCTAATTGAACCAAAGACAACAATGCAAGATCAAGAAACATGAAAGTTGTAAAAAGCTAGAAGCTAATCATACCATTAGTAATTTCAATTCTTAAAGATAAGGATAGAGATTATTACTAATAAAATAAACAAAACGAAACCTTGGAAAATAGCAGTGTGGCCCTGTAGCCAAAAACATCAAAAGTTCTCTAGAGTCGGTCAGTCAGGGATGTACCGTCCATGCGTATCAATCAGCTTACTATAAATCTCGGGCCTCACTCCGCTACACTTGCCCTTGATTTCAATAATCAGCAGCGATCCAAGCAAAGCTTAAAGTCTAACCTTTCGCCCTACCGGGCATGTTCTTGCAAATTGCAATTGTAGAATATGCCAGGCTAGAACGTTTGAACAAATTGCAGAACATCAAGGTAAACAATAATTTAACCTAATCCATTTGACAAAAGAACGTTGAACAATAAAGTACTAAATATCATAGATAATTATAACAACAGTTCCTTACATTTACAACACCATTCGTTCTTGACAAATAAAAAAAACAGCATATAAGAACGCAACATTTTGTGAAACATGGATGTGCATCACACATTCACACCTACATTTCTAATTCATGTATGATTTAGGCTTCATATACACCATTCTCCATTTCATGGGTCCTATCTTTCGCCTACTTTAAGAGGCTTGCGCAATATAACATGTTTAACATTTCGAGGTGGCCTACGTGGGATAATAAAAATGCATGTGAAATATATACTAACAAGAACTTGTATTGGTATGCCTAGAACTCATGATTCATAGCCTATAAATCAAAGAAAAAATGTCCTAAACATAGCCTAGTGAGAATGCCCGTGCGTTATCCCGAGTACGTATGCTATATTACGTTAGTTTCTAAACCAGTCTTAAAATATTAAAATCAAGTCATCTTTAATCAATCAAAAATCATTCGCTTGTTAGTAAGAAGTGGGTTTTCGAGTCAAAATCAACATGCCCAAATTTAGTTTTTACAATATAGACCTTCTCAATAAACACCAATTGGTTTTCTTACTTTCAAGGAACCGCCTGAGCCTTAGCCTTAGCCTTAGCCTGAGGTGCTGATGGAGCAATACTGATGGAGCCACCTTTGGTGCATTTGCTGCTATTTTCAGCTCTGATAGAGAGAGACGGATACATTCTAATTACAATTTGCTCATGCAGAAAGAAGCAATCCAACATAGATAAGTAAATCTCAAATCTTCAATAGGTTGTTGAACCTACAGATCAATGACTTTAATCAAATTCCTAAAAATATCAACCAATAATGTATGAATGTAATCTTAGACAACTAATCATGCGGCAAAATTTAAAAAAACTTAATGGAGAATGGAGAGACGTACCCGTTTCAAAGTAGAACACATGAATCTGCAGCGCGGATACACCTGGCGTTCATATTCAAAATTCCCGAACAAACATATAAAGATTCGGTTTGGGTCCTCACATTTAATTGTTCCTCTAAAATCTTTAAAACTGGAATCATCATCTAAAGATAAAGTTGATTCTAAAGATCTTTTAACTTTTAAATTCGTCTCACCATCTAAATTCATAGTTTCAACATAGCAAATTCCGTCTTCATAGCTCGATGATAGTAATAATAAATCAGCGGTGACACCAACAACAACATATATATTTATATCTACGCCTAACATACTACATACAAAATTAATATATGTATGGAAAAAAGTCAGAGGTAACCTGGAAAAAGGGAGGAGAAGCAGCAAATGTAATGGCGGATGTGTTGTACCTTTCAACATCTTTTGTGTTTTCTTTTATAGACCCATGGTTAGAAACAACTTGTTAGTCCCTTGAGTTCCTTCCCCTTAAATGAAAATTATTATACCAACAATAAAGGGCCAATAAAGTAACAACCAATAATATAAATGTGAGGGTAGGGATGTAATATGTTTTGAGGATGTGAGGTAGGAGAGCATAGTAAAATTACATTGATATCCTTGCAAGTGTCTTAATGTTCCACAAAGTTCCAATTATACCCTTGTGATATAAGCTTAATTTACTTGTACATATTATTATAATAGTTGGATGATGTACAAAATTACTATGTTGTACATCACTCTTCCTTTATAATGTATTATAGAATTATAGATTATAGATTATAGATTAGCTTCTACTTCACCATAAATTATTAATTTCAATTGTTTTTTTTACGTGTTTAAAAATTACCTTTTGATATCAACCAATACTGTTTGCCACTGCCAAAAAAAAAAGGTCACTTAGCCAGTTAGCCTGCATTATTCTTCACCCAAATAAACACTTTTTTTCTTTTCTTTTTTTTTTTTTCATACGGAAATAGACAGTTAATGGTTGAATTTTCCACTCATCTGTAAGGATGGGCTCGGTACTGAAAATCGCCAAAACAGGGATAGGAATGTTTGGTACGGTACAGTACTGGTATTTGCAGTAAAACACAGGTACCATATCGAAATTACCGGTACCGGTACCATTTTGGATGTTCGGTACTCGGTACCACGACCAATACGTCCAATGCATGTTGTTAGTATTCGATGTCAAAATACTTTTTATGACTATATATCTGACAATGCGAGATTTACCAAACATGTAACAAGCATCCTCTCATACATGATTGTGTCTTATTATTTTCAGGAGTAGCTCTGATATCATTTGTAACATTCAGGTCTTTAGACCGACCAATATTGTTCGTTTGTATGATTAGGTCTTTCTAGTGGTGGATGGGAAGGTGTCACTGGTTTTATTACTTTATACTACCAACATTTCTCAAAGAAATCAAGATAATAAAAATAGCTAATAAAATAACAAAATCAAATTATATCTAACTGAATTCATGTCTATACTATTTATATTCATTACAACATTTAATAATCATACCTGTAACAAGAACAAATATCTCCTAATCTTTACCCTTCTTTTTTGCTTGCTTCTTTCCTGCAAAGCAAAACATTTAAATTAGATTTTACTAACATAACACCAACAAGACCAATGACACATACATAAATAATAAAAAAATAAAAAAACATATGTTACCTAATCTCCGTTTAGCTTCAGATTTTGCAAAGAAGTCTTTCCATTCATCGGTCAAAACATAAATGAACTCTTCTTCTTCTTTGTGTTTTCTTTTATAGACCCATGGTTAGAAACAACTTGTTAGTCCCTTGAGTTCCTTCCCCTTAAATGAAAATTATTATACCAACAATAAAGGGCCAATAAAGTAACAACCAATAATATAAATGTGAGGGTAGGGATGTAATATGTTTTGAGGATGTGAGGTAGGAGAGCATAGTAAAATTACATTGATATCCTTGCAAGTGTCTTAATGTTCCACAAAGTTCCAATTATACCCTTGTGATATAAGCTTAATTTACTTGTACATGTTGTTATAATAGTTGGATGATGTACAAAATTACTATGTTGTACATCACTCTTCCTTTATAATGTATTATAGATGTTTAAATTTGTGATTTTTTAAACATTTTTACGACCGCTTTGTGACATAACTAAGAGGGTGTTTGGGATTGAGTTTCAAAACAACTTATTGACTTATTAGTTTTTCCAAAAAGCCAATAAGTCAATAAGTTGTTTGTGTAACCCAAAAGCACTTCCTGTTTTGACTTTTGGCTTTTAGCTTTTAAGGGTGGAAAAGTTGTTTTTGAAAAGTTAAAAATCTGGCTTTGGCTTTTGGCTTTTGACTTTTGGAAAAAAAAATATACAAATATACCACCCATACAACCAATATTCCACAATAAGTTAAGCGAAAACACTTAAAAAACAACAATTTATTGACTTTTTGACGTTTCTCATCCCAAAAGCTAATCCAAACACTTTTTTTTAAACTCTTTTTAAAAAGTCATAAGCCAATAAGCACTTTTGACCAAAAACACTTTTGCATTTCCAAACTCAATCCCAAACACCCTCTAAAACATTTTGTGATTATTTTGCGACTAAATTTAATTTAGAATGTTTGCTAATTATTTTCATAAATTTACGGCCAGGTTTATCAAGTTCACTACATGTGTAAGCACAATCATGTATTTCCTTAACGTGTTTCCTTTTGATGAAGTCTTTCATACTTTAGGATAATTTAAACTCGTTATAAGCATTTTTTATGCATGTTTTATTCGTTTTAGCATCGACTTTTATTGTGATTTCTTGTATGTATTCTATCAACATCTTATCATTTGATCAAAATACATTTTTTTTTTTAAATGAAGTCTACTTTGATTTGTTTTGGTATATTTTCTAGGAATGGAATAACTGATAGGGATAACTGTGGTATTCAAAAATTTATGATGATAAAGAGACCTAGGACATGATTCTAGGATGTCGGTAGAAGTTATAAAAAATTTAGACAAGAAGCTGCAAACGGCCATGCCAAATCTATCCTATTAAGTCGACATGGCGAAGCATTGATTGGTGATGGAAAAGCGAGCTAGATGATAAATGTATACTCATGGTGAAAAACTTGTTAGGCGCTCCCTAGTCGGAGTCGGGGGAGTACTCGGGGAGTTTTCGGCCTAGTCGGAGAGTACTCGGGGAGTGCTCGGCCTAGGCGTAGAGTACTCGGTCCTCGGCAACCTACCTTGTAGCGATTACTCGGTGAGTAATCGGCCTTCGAGACCTTGTTTTACAACAGAGTGTATACTACAAAATAACGTATGTGATATGTGATAGAGTGAAAGTTTAGTTAAGAAGTAACTGAAAAATATTAATTACCACCCTTGGGAACTGGGTTTGACCGTTAATGAAAAGTGTTTGGACAGTGGTAACAGGGTGTGGATAAGACTTTCTCTTTCTAAGTAATGAGGGTTCGAATCCATTGTGGACAAAATTTAGCCATTTTAAAATAAAATAAAAATTACTAGGTTGGGTCTTAGCAAAGTGCACTTCTTCTGCAAATTTATTTTCTTCTTTTCATGTAACGGCTCCCCTAAACAAGTTTTTTAGTCCGCACTACTTTTCAACTTTTCTTCTAGATCTACCACATGCTACGGGCATGTTTGGATAAACTTATTTGAGGCAAAAATGACTTTTTGTTAAAATGACTTATTAACTTATGACTTTTTAAAAAGAGTTTTTAAAAAAGTGTTTGGATTAGCTTATGTGGTGGAGAAAAACAATAAGTGATAAGTTATCATAGGCTTTACAAAAAGTTAAAACAAAAAGTCATTTTCCTTTTGCCAAACACTTTTTGTAACTTATTAACTTTTTTGGAAAAGTTATAAGTTATAAGGAGGTGGAAATAAGGAGAGCCAAACATGCTCTACAACAATTCAACAGGGGAAGACGATCAAGAAGCAAGATAATCGACTTATCTTAAATCATTTATTTCTGAATTAATTCACCTTATAAATATTGTAATCACAAACAAAATTAAAAATTCATCAACATCTTACATGCAATAAAAACACACACCAACGTCCAAACCATCATCAACCAAAGCCCAATATAACAACCACACATGGCCCATACACCATCAACAAAAACCAAAACAAGTCATGGGTAAACAAATGTAGCCCAACAAAAACCCCATCTCCTCACGTACCCACATAAGTTAATAGCCTATTAGATTAGCCCACACATAATATTAAACCGGCACCTTGCCACGTGTCAGTTTCACCACTGCTTTCTACCGACATACTCACCCATCCCGTACCCCACATCATTTCCTTAACGACGAAGGACCGTGTAAGGGGCAAAATCGTCATTTACAAATAATAATAATCATCTTATTAATTCCGTTAAACCAAAACGGTTTCCCAACTTTATCCTCAAAGAAAAAAAAACACAAACACTAAACGTGAAACGGTGAAAAGATCAATTGTTCATCATCATCGTTTACAGGAGAATAATTTGATGGGTCTGCTCTCAAACAGGTGGGGTTTTTTTTTCTCCATATTTTTTTTTTTGGTTGATGTGTTTGTTGTTGGTGGATGATTTGATGAATAATATTATTATTTTATGCAGATTGGATAGAGCGAGTCTCAAACCAGGAGATCATATATACTCATGGCGGACTGCTTATATTTATGCCCATCACGGTATTATTATTATTATTTACTCTATTTGTTCTACTTTTGTTTGATTCTTTATCAATTAATTTCTGGTATTTGATTGCGTTATATCCACACAAATCTCCGGACACAAATCGCCAAATTAAAGTAATTTACTTTTATTATGGAGATTTGTGTCCGGAGATTGACCACCTAGGACCTAGAAATTTGTTTTTTTAGTAGGATCGGTTTTGCTATTCAACAGGGGTAGTTGCGGTGTAGTAACTTTGTTTTTTAGTAGGATCGGTTTGCTATTCAAAAGAGGGTTGTGGCGCAGTTTGTTTTATGTTTACCTGCCCCCTATTGTAATTGTCCTAAGACTGTCCGTTGTGGACGCCCCGAGCAGCACGGCGCGAACGACACCAATTTGGGGGGATAAATAGGGTTTCAATTTTGTTATTATTAATAATTTTGGTTTTTTTATCGGTGGTTTTTCCTAATATGACATGGATAAGATGATTATAGATTGGTCGGATCTTCGTATAGGATTTTTTTTAGGTCAATTTGAAGGAATATGACAACAATTTGTGTGTGAATAAATGTCAACAGGTATATATGTTGGTGATGACAAGGTTGTTCATTTCACTAGACGGGTCAAGAGGTAGGAACTGGAACGGTGCTCGATGTGCTCTTGGTTAGCTCAGGTCCACGCCGGTCCCTAGTCCCTGCACCACCTGCACCCACACCAATGACACCAATGACACCAATGGAGTTGTGTCCTCTTGTCTGAACTGTTTTCCTTTCCGGTGGGATTCTGTACCGGTTTGAGTACGCGGTCACTCCAGCTGTGTTTCTTGCAAAAGCCCGTGGTGGGACCTGCACGCTTGCAGACTCGGACCCGAATGAAATCGTGGTCCACCGAGCAAAATACCTTCTTGATAACGGATTTGGCTGCTATAATGTGTTCAAGAATAACTGTGAAGATTTTGCAATCTATTGCAAGACGGGTCTTCTTGTTGTTGACCAAAGGACAATGGGTCAAAGCGGGCAGGCGGTTTCAATCATTGGCGGGCCCCTTGCAGCAGTTCTGTCAACGCCGCTTAGACTGGTGACAACAAATGTTTATGGGATGGTGGCGACTGCTGTTAGTGTGTATTGTGCTAGTCGTTATGCTGCTGATATTGGTATGAGGAGGGATGTGATGAAAGTCGATGCGGAGGATCTGACACGTAGGATAGCAACCGGTGCTCTCACGGTTGCTGAACCTGGTATTCCAGCTTTGGTGGCTAGCATTAATGCTCCCTAGTGTTCGGTTTGCTTTAAGGTTACTAATAATATCATGTGTTGTGTCTAGTCTTCTTTCATTATAGAAAGAACAGCTTTATGTTAATTTGTGGCTCTTCTTTTGGTCAAAAGCATTTGCCTGACCGTAATTCGGGTGGTAGTTCCTAACAATACCTGAAACCGTCAAACCAACACTATTGTCACCCCTGCATGTTAAAGAACTATTAAGTATTTACCGAACGTAATCAACCAAATGAACCATTTATTTATGTTCAGCATTCTCTTAACTTGTGTAAGAGGGTTGTCAATGGCTTCTTTTGAATAGAGAGGCTCAATGTATTGATGCTATCAGTAGGAGGGAGCAGGATCCAGTATCGTGCAACCCAAATTAAAAATTCATCGCGCAGGTAGCGTAGGTTGATTAAAAGACGTAGTTTAGTTTTCATGTTCTGAAGGGAGCCCAATAAGACAATTACCGTTTACCATTAACCCATTAATCAATCATGTAACCCAACCCAAATTACTTTAGCCATTTTAAACACCAAAAATAATAACGTAATTAACAGTTAAGCGCTTCTTATATTTGTTGCACATGGCATCCGAAATCTCATAGATGGCCCTGTTTCAACCCAAAGGTGTACAAAATACCCAAACCCGAAGAAAATACCCAACCAATGCCTGACCCTACCCGGGTAGGGTCTGGGTATACCTAGCTCACCTAAAACTCAAACCTGAAACCGGGTTTTTTTCAACCCGGGTTTAAACCCGAAACCGGTTGTTATAATACCCGTACCCGGTTCTTTAGAATACACAAACCCGGTTGTTATAATAGGTTTGTTTTCTTTTTCTAGAAACAACCTGAACCAAAAGTCAACATAATAATTGTTTGATTGTTTTCTTCTTCTCACCTTTATACTTTCAGTCCTTTTCGAAGTGTCAGATCCGTCACCTACGTAATGTCATACTTCATCCCTCTGTCAATAACGGCTACGCAAAAATCCGGTAACGTTTAGAGGTGTCGGGTCTCACAAAAAAAAAATGGCTTCGCAACACTGGATCTCACCGTTGCTACTTCGAAGACGACAAATTACCAAACGAAGACGTTAAATAAAGACGATGAATTACTCCATTATCAATGGAGACTTAACTATCTATGTTCTGTACTTGATGTATCTTGTACTTCTATTTGATTATTAATAGAAGACTTAACTATCTATGTTTTTGTACTCCATTGCACCATTCCACAAAGGTACTCTCACCATGGGTAGTTAAAACCACAAATTCTGATCATATGTTTACTAGGAATCTAATATTAAAGTATGTATTTTTATGTTATTTACTTAAACTTACAAAGTTTATATGGAAAAATAGCGTAGGAACAAAAATAAAATAAAATAAACACAAAAAAACTACAAAAAAGAAGAAAAAAAACACACGAATAGGGTTTTTTTATACTCGAAAAGAGGGTATTTAACACCTGAAACTGGGTATACCCAAAACCTGGGTATTGAAAACCCGAACCCGACCTGAACCTGGGTATATAGGGTATGGTTTTTCTGTTGGAATAAATATACGTAACGTTTGTATATTTATCGATAGCCATTATAATCATTTATATAATCACGATCAATTATTAATATTATCCTAAGCCCATAACAAATATGTCTTTGATGGGTGAACTTATCATTAGATGAGCCTTATTGGGGTGTCTCCTGGGTATGCATATATAGGAGAGCTTATTAGGGTTTAGAATAGCCACAAATCATAACAATAACACCATAATCATACGGCTCCTCTTCCCTTTCTCTAATCGATTTCTTCATCAAGAAATCATAATCTATCATAATCGCATATCCTAAAGGGAACCCAAATCTACTGACAAGTATGTCGACCTCAAGTATCTTTCGGCATCAGTAGTAGGTCTCATGGATCTATTAGGTTCACGTTCATGTTTTCCATTACATACTTACAGAACTGATCAACAAGTAGTATCAGAGCGATGTTCATATCAGTACTGTCAGTTTTCCATTAGTTCAGGAATCTGAATCGGAAAACAATATTAATACCTGAATAAATAATGATTTCGGGGTTTCATGTTTTTTTTCCCAAAATTAATAAGTTTTTTTCGGATAAAAATCTAATCAGCCGTAATCGGCTGATCGAAGGAAAAAATTTGAATCTTGTTTTTTGATCTCATAATGAAACCGAGATTGAACATGGTTTGATTTATGAGTTTTATTAACGTTTTGTCCGTAGATTTATGATTCTGGACATTGGATTATATATTATGTTCTTATTTTCTCGGTTTATGTTCTTCATGAACATATTAAGAAAACCAAAAATTTATTATGTTTTGGTTAGTTTTAGGATTGATTTGTAGTTTCCTAAAATCAAGGGATGTAACAACCTAAAGATTATCCTTAAAATAAGGAAACAACTTTAATGATAATCCATAATTTTTCTAATCAAATTTTAAACTTTAATGATAAGATTTCCGGATTAATAAACAAATTAGGGATTTCGAAACAATAAAGGGTTTCCGAAGCAAATAAGGGTTTCCGAACCCACAAGATTTGTTTCCGGGTCGATCAAGGTTTCCGAACCCATAGCCTGTTTCCGGATCAAACACTGTTTCCGAACCCACAAGATTGTTTTCCGGACCGATCAGGGTTTCCTAACCTATAACTGTTTCCGGATCAATAAGTTGTTTCCAAACCCATAACCTTGTTTCCGGATTAAACAAATCCAAATCAAAATTAAAGATATAATCGGTTCCACAAAATCAGCTCGTTTAGAAACTTGTCACCGAAGGAACATGTAACAGCCCACTCCCGTACCGCGATATTGTCCGGGCATGTCCCGATTTTGCATTGGTCGTAGATGTCCCGATTGTAACGATCCCACATCGGTACGGGAATTGCCTACGACCAATGCAAAATCGGTACATGCCCGGACAATATCGCGGTACGGGAATGGGTTGTTACTAAACAACTTTGTTTCGGATCATAAGTGTGTCCGACCAAGCATAAGGGTGTCCAACCCATAAGACTGTGTCCGAATCATATAATGTTTCAGAGCCATAATGTGTTTTCCGAATGATCAACATGTGTCCGACCCATAAAGGGTTTCTGACCTCATTACTTGTTTTGAAACACAAGGGTTTCCGGCTCAATAATGAAGTCTCCGACCATGAAGCTTGTTTCCGGAGCATAAGGGTTTCCGAACCCATTAGGAGTTTCCGACCAAGCAGCTTGTTTTAAGGCATTAATAGTTTCCAAACCCATCAAGGGGTGTCCGAAACAGAGGTTGTTTCCAAAGCTTTAAGGGTTTCCGGATCATCGGGTGTTTCCGAACCCAAAGGTTGTTTCCGAGCATTAATGTGTTTCTGAACCGATGAGAGGGATTCTGACCATAAAAGTTTTTCGACCATAAACTAGTTTTCGGACCATGAGCTGTTTCTGAACCTTTTGTTCATTTTTAATATACTAGACTTAAACCCTCATTTATGTATAATCTACCCGACTTTAGATGTTTCTCAACTTTCAAGTCATCAATGACATCAAACCATCGTCTAAACTCTAAACCTAAGCAGTTAATCTCCGCGATATCTCGGTTATCGGCCTTAGAGGTTTATATCGGTAGAAAATATCGGTCATTATCTCGTTTCCGATAATCTCGGTGATTTAACCGATTATATCGTTTTGTTTTGTTTTTTTGGCCAATTTATGCTCAAGAATGGAGATAAAGGTGAAGAAATGTGAGCTTACCATTGATGTTGATGTAGAAGCAGAAGTATATGGAGGATGAACCATATGACGGCTGTGTTTCTTATATTTTAACCTAATTAATTAATTTAACCTAGTACCATTTTACTAGTTACACCCTCAAGCTTTTTTGTTTTTTTCAATTTTAACTTAAAACTTTCCTTGTTTATTTTCTTTCAATTTTAACCTAAAACTTTGTTTATTTGTTTTTTTTTTCTTATTTCATTAAGAGTTAAGCTTGTTTAATATCTTTATATAGTTTTCTTTAGTGTTATATATATATGTATGTATTACCGATATCCCACCGATATCTCACCACGAAAACCGATATATCAAATATCGGTCATTGACCGATAACCGATATTTTTCCGCATTAACTACTTAGCTCTAAACACTACATCTATTTTCAATTTACACGACTTCAAACGGGCTTCAATCAATCAACAACACATCAAACCTTTTCAAACGACTGTCATTGAGTTCACTTGACCGGACACTACCTATTTATTCAAATGGTAGCAGAGAAATAAAAGAGAGAGAGAGAGATTGGTGGCGTGAGAGTGAGAGAGATTGGGGTCGTGTGTTCGGATCATGTCAGAAATTCACACCCTAGATGGCCGAAATTTTGTTATTTTAATTAGGTGACCGTTTCCATCACTTCTTACGAAACTGTGAGGCCAAATAATGAGAAACAATTTTAGTTTCCATACACTCCACCATACCCAAAAATAACCCCTTTTTGTTGGTTTATATGATATGGTATGGTATGGTATGGAATGGAATGGAGTTATGGGGGCCCAATTATGAATATTAGCGTCATGTCTACACTACGTAGACAGATGTTGCATTCAGTAACACACATGCAATGAAATAATACCTATTTAATTTAAAAAAAGAAAAAAATAAGAGAAAAAGAAAAGCACAAAAAAAAAAAGATTGGCTGTGACAAAGGAGCCCACTTAATCATGTCCTTAGCCATCGTTATTGTGCTTGCAACCTATCAATCACGCCTCCTAATGGCGCTTAGAAAATGGTTTGGGGCGTGGGGGGAGGGGGGTTGCTATAACTAGTTCTGGCTCGACATGCTGTCCGAGCTAACCAATACGTATTCTTAAATACCAAACGTATTTTAAAAGAACATGGATAGAAGAAATTTAAAATTGAAATATTAAATTGAACTAATTAATGACCCAACCCCATTTTGACTCAAACAAAAATAACCCTTTTGTGTGACTAGTTTTGACGTGACATGTTGCACGACATCTTAGATACTAAACATTCTATAAAAGAAGAATGAATATGTAATATTAACAATCAAGCATAATATTAAAAGAAAAATGATTAAGTATTACTAACTACCAAACGTATTATTATAAAAATGAAAGAAATTAAAGATTAAAATACAAAATTTAATTAATTAATAAATCTTAAATATTATGTGACATGTTCTAACCCGAACGTGATGTCTCTTGACTCAAACCAAAATATCACTTTTTATGTGACTTGTTATGACATTACAAAATGTCTAACCTAATCCGACCCAGTCAATACGTATTACTACGTATTAAGGTGCTGTTTGTTTTTGAAGAGGTAAAAGGTCTGCAGTCTGCAGACCACATCTGCAGACATCTGCAGGAGAAGAGGTGGACCAAAGGTCTGCAGTCTGCAAGAAGAAGACTGTTTGTTTTTTAACGTCTGCAGGCTGGTGAAATTAAAAAAAAAAACCTGAATTTTAAAGCAAACAATATTTTTCAACATTGAAATTTAAATAATAGTCATACAACATTGAAATAATATTCATAAAACCGCAAATAAAAATGTTTGAACTAATTTATTCCACATTTTGCATTAACTGCTCGGCAATTTCATCTCGTAACTGAGTCATGTATTCCCGATCTGATGCAGTACCATGTGCTTCAACCTCGTCTTCAGCAGCATCAACGTGCACATGACTATTTCCTAACGACACATTGGGTTGATCGTATTCAGTAAAGAACTCATCGCTCAAGCCTTCCTTCCTTATAAAATTATGTAGCGCGAAACATGCAATGGTAATGTTCCTTTGTGTAACTAACGGAAATGGTGTCATCCTCTTCAATATAGGGAATCGGGCTTTCAACACACCAAAAGCACGCTCAATGACGTTTCGAAGTTTTGCATGTGCATGGTTAAATTTCTCTTTATTGGTCAATGCACGTCTACGACGAAAACCTCCAAGCCAGTACCTCACATTACGATACGGAGCCATAAATCCTCGTATATGTGCATAGGCGGCATCACAAAGATAATATTTATCTGCAAACAAATACAATTAATTATGGTATGAAAATAATATAGAAATATTTAACAAACCATAAACATACCTGGTGGTGGAAACGGGAACGGTGCATGTGGATCTGATAATGCTTCTGACAATATTCTAGCATCATGTGCTACCCCTTCCCAACCGGGCACAATGAACGTAAAAATCATGTTGAAGTCACAGATTGCTAATATATTTTGATAACAATCCCCCTTTCCTCGTCCTCTATATAAATCTTGTTTACTAGTAGGGACAACAGCATGTATCAAAGTTCCATCCAATGCACCAACCACACCTTTAAAAATCCGTCGTAGCCTCTTGTTATGTCCCGGAATGTTTGGATTAGGATTGAAAGAAGTTGGTACTATCATATCTTTGGCGAAAAGCATCATTTTATCCAAGACTTCATAAAAAAATTTATGAATTGTTTGCTTTGAATGTTGAAATCTACACTTGATAACCACGTAGCGTTGATTATGACCAATTATCATAAGAAACATAGCCATCTTCTCCTCAACCGATACATGTTTACCATCCTTTAACGATAATTTATTCTAAAATGTGCACAAAGTCGAACAAATGTTTCACGAGACATACGTAGCAGTTCAATGCATTGTTTGGGATTTCCTTGCAATATCTCTAACGTGTATCTATGCCCCATCATATTCGAATCATTGTCTCTCATTCGTTTCAAACCTCTCCTCCAAAAAAAAGCGAACATACAAGTACGTAAGAATTAAGAGAAGTAATTTCTTATCATAATCCATTATGATCCTGTATTAAACAAAAACAACCATTAAAAAAAAAACACAACCAAAAGCAACCATTAAACAAAAGCATATAATGTTTTCAAACATAACCAAATAGCATAAAATGTCTTCAAACATAACCAAATAGCATAACAATGTTTCCAACCTAACAAAAGAAATCAAAGTTTTCAAGATAACAAACATAACCAAAAGCACTCAATGTTCTACACTACTTGATTAGTCCTAAACTTGCGGCCGTCATCGCAATCCACCCTTTTAATACTTCTGGAGTGTCTGGCAATGCCATCCATGCCGCTCTCATATCTGATGACACACCAAAAATATGGTAAGCAGCTAAAAAAAGAGGATCCACATGATCTAACCCAACCAACTATAACTTCTCTGAGCATTCAACAATTGTAGGCCCTTTTTTCCCTTTAATCAAATACTGTAGAGCCTTTTGCATATCACAGGCTAAATCATCAGCAGTAACAAATGATTTTGAAGTTTTTGCCCTTTTCCTTGCATTAGGCTCGGGAGTATGCTCAGGAGTAGGCTCAAAAGTAGGTTCGGGTGTAGGTTCACGAGTAGGCTCCGAGGTGTGCTGATCAGTGTAGGCATCATCTTCTGTGTCATGCAAAACAGTGTCTGTAATCATAAGTGTTTTGGCACGAAGACAAGAAGATGAGCCAACCCCTGATGTTGTTTGGGTTGAGGTCCACTTGCAAGCACCATTTGCTGCATTACCATCAAACAATTCCGCACAAAGCTCTAGAAAAGGCAATGGAACTGTTTTTAAGGATCCAGCCTTCGGATGTCCCTAAACCCAAAGTAATAAAATGTTATAAGTTTTGTTTATAGGTAGATGTGAAAATATTATTCATTTTCTTTAAGAAGGCATGTTAGTATGAATAATATTATTCATTTTCTTTAAGATGGTAATGCAGCAACTGGTGCTTGCAAGCGGACCTCAACCCAAACAACATCAGGGTTGGCTCATCTTCTTGTCTTCGTGCCAAAACACTTATGATTACAGACACTGTTTTGCATGACACAGAAGATGATGCTTACACTGATCAGCACACCTCGGAGCCTACTCGTGAACCTACACCCGAACCTACTTTTGAGCCTAATCCTAAGCATACTCCCGAGCCTAATGCAAGGAAAAGGGCAAAAACTTCAAAATCATTTGTTACTGCTGATGATTTAGCCTGTGATATGCAAAAGGCTCTACAGTATTTGATTAAAGGGAAAAAAGGGCCTACAGTTGTTGAATGCTCAGAGAAGTTACAGTTGGTTGGGTTAGATCATGTGGATCCTCTTTTTTTAGCTGCTTACCATATTTTTGGTGTGTCATCAGATATGAGAGCGGCATGGATGGCATTGCCAGACACTCCAAAAGTATTAAAAGGGTGGATTGCGATGACGGCCGCAAGTTTAGGACTAATCAAGTAGTGTAGAACATTGAGTGCTTTTGGTTATGTTTGTTATGTTGAAAACTTTGATTTCTTTTGTTAGGTTGGAAACATTGTTATGCTATTTGGTTATGTTTGAAGACATTTTATGCTATTTGGTTATGTTTGAAAACATTATATGCTTTTGTTTAATAGTTGCTTTTGGTTGTGTTTTTTTTAATGGTTGTTTTTGTTTAATACAGGATCATAATGGATTATGATAAGAAATTACTTCTCTTAATTCTTACGTACTTGTATGTTCGCTTTTTTTTAGGAGAGGTTTGAAACGAATGAGAGACAATGATTCGAATATGACGGGGCATAGATACACGTTAGAGATATTGCAAGGAAATCCCAAACAATGCACTGAACTGCTACGTATGTCTCGTGAAACATTTGTTCGACTTTGTGCACATTTTAGAATAAATTATTCGTTAAAGGATGGTAAACATGTATCGGTTGAGGAGAAGATGGCTATGTTTCTTATGATAATCAGTCATAATCAACGCTACGTGGTTATCAAGCATAGATTTCAACATTCAAAGCAAACAATTCATAAATTTTTTTATGAAGTCTTGGATAAAATGATGCTTTTTGCCAAAGATATGATAGTACCAACTTCTTTCAATCCTAATCCAAACATTTCGGGACATAATAAGAGGCTACGACGGATTTTTAAAGGTGCGGTTGGTGCATTGGATGGAACTTTGATACATGTTGTTGTCCCTACTAGTAAACAAGATTTATATAGAGGACGAGGAAAGGGGGATTGTTATCAAAATGTATTAGCAATCTGTGACTTCAACATGATTTTTACTTTCATTGTGGCCGGTTGGGAAGGGGTAGCACATGATGCTAGAATATTGTCAGAAGCATTATCAGATCCACATGCACCGTTCCCGTTTCCACCACCAGGTATGTTTATGGTTTGTTAAATATTTCTATATTATTTTCATACCCTAATTAATTATATTTGTTTGCAGATAAATATTATCTTTGTGATGCCGCCTATGCACATATACGAGGATTTATGGCTCCGTATCGTAATGTGAGGTACTGGCTTGGAGATTTTCGTCGTAGACGTGCATTGACCAATAAAGAGAAATTTAACCATGCACATGCAAAACTTCGAAACGTCATTGAGCGTGCTTTTGATGTGTTGAAAGCCTGATTCTCTATATTGATGAGGATGGCACCATTTCCGTTAGTTACACAAAGGAACATTACCATTGCATGTTTCGCGCTACATAATTTTATAAGGAAGGAAGGCTTGAGCGATGAGTTCTTTACTGAATACGATCAACCCAATGTGTCGTTAGGTAATAGTCATGTGCACGTTGATGCTGCTGAAGACGAGGTTGAAGCACATGGTACTGCATCAGATCGGGAATACATGACTCAGTTACGAGATGAAATTGCTGAGCAGTTAATACAAAATGTGGAATAAATTAGTTCAAACATTGTTATTTGCGGTTTTATGAATATTATTTCAATGTTGTATGACTATTATTTAAATTTCAATGTTGAAAAATATTGTTTGCTTTAAAATTTAGTTTTTTTTTTATTTCAGCAGCCTGCAGACGTTAAAAAACAAACAGTCTTCTTCTTACAGACTGCAGACCTTTGGTCCACCTCTTCTTCTGCAGATGTGGTATGCAGACTGCAGACCTTTTATCTCTTCAAAAACAAACAGCTCCTTAGTGTTTGTACTTTTACCTTACCAACTTAAAGAGGTGTGCCATAAATTTATAAGAACTGCTATTTGTAGAACTTCTATAGCTTCTAGCCCTTTAAGCGTATAGCTTATAAGTATCTGTTCACGCCTTTACATGACTGCCGTAGACCTCCTTTACTACTTAGAACTAGGGGTGTTCAGAATTCGATTCGAATTCGAAAAATTCGAAATTCGATTTAGTTCGATTCGATTACCAAGAATTCGATTCGATTATTAAGAATTCGAATTCGATTCGATTCGAATTCGAGTCCAGTAAATCGAATACGAATCGAATACGAATTTATGATTTTAAATTCGATTCGATTCGAAATTCGAATAAAAATTGTACATGTATATTTTTTTAAATATATACACACATATACACATTATTATATACACAAGTATACACATTAAAAAAAAACTTCTAAATTTTGGTCAAACTCTAAGAACCCATAGTGTCTATAACTTTTAGCATAACCATGTTTTATATATTTACCTTACTAGATTATACCCCGGGAGCATCCCGGGTTATGAAATTTAATATGATACATCAAATTTACATATGAAATAGACTAATATATAACCCTAATATTAATATCTAACCTAAAACAAATTAACAATGTACAACTTTAATGCTAACACCTAACCTAAAAGAATGTAGAACTTTAATGTAACTCTAATATTAACACATATCCTAAAGACTAAACAAATGTACAACTCTAACATACTAATATTGATACCTAACTTAAAACAACTTATAACTTTATTAACCTATTCGGCTGTGGTTGAAAAACAAATTCATATTTACTGAATTAAACATAATTAGTGACTTGTCTATACATAATTAATGATTTACCTGAACACTTTGTTTTTTTTTTCCTGTATGAACAAAGCCCACAAAAAAATTTCTCCGATTTTTATATAGCACTATGGTACTCCTTGGAAAGATAATAAAACGCTCGTTAATTTAGTGTAATTTTTTTCTTTAAAAAATCTCGTATATTAAAGAAATTAACGTTTAAAAATTATGGGAGGAAACATGAGGGTGAAAAATCCAATTTTATTTTTAAATTATTTTTTTCCTAAAATATCTCAATGCCACATGGGATGACACATGGCACACTCAAGGAAGAGAATGCCTCTTTGAGTGCCATGTCATTAAAATGGCTTTGGTTTATTATATGTATAGATATATCACAAAACTCTATAAAACTATACTCTCTACTATTTTTACTATTCTCGTATTTGACATATTGTTGTTTATCAATTTGTAGATTTGTATTTTATATGTTAAAAATAATGAGTTTGTATTAGTTTTAAAACTAAAAGTAGAACAATTTGTTATTTAAGGTGAATTTGAACTAAATCGAATTTATTCGAATTCGATTCGAATTCGAGTTTCTTATTCGAATCGAATACGAATCGAATAAATTGAATTTTAAACGAATACGAATCGAATACGAATTCAGGTAAAAATATTAAAAATTCGAATAATTCGATTCGAATAATTCGAAAATTCGTTATTCGATTCGTTGAACACCCCTACTTAGAACTATCAAGCCAATTAGTAGTAAATGAAGCTCCTTGTCCGGCTTAGGAAGGATCTATACACCAATATCTCAAAGGGAAGTAAGCACTACCACTGTGTTCCCGAGTTTAATTAAAGGATGGAAGAGAAAGAATCTCCCTCATCTTCCCTTCTCTCCAATTCTTTCCAAATTAGAAAGATTGAAAATCACACTAAAATCCTCTTTATTATCCCTCCCATTTCATCCCTTTCCCTCCTATAAAAAACTCTAAAACACATTTTTTTCCCACTTCCTTTCCAATCCTTTCTCTTTCCATCCTTTTAATCCTTTTAATGAAACTCTGAACAGAGTGTACACGCTACCTACACAGGACGGTTAAAAGAGTTTTTACACTGATATCCTTATTGTTGATCAATCAAATAACAGATATAAATACGTAGAAACAGAGTTCCAATGATGGAGAAACATGCAATGACCAAACTTCTATCCCGACACCATCGAATAACCATAACAAACACAACCAGCCTATCATCATGGAACACCCAACTCCAACACCTAACCAAACAAGGAAACTACCAACAAACCCTCACTCTCTACCGTCACATGCTCCGATCAAACACCACCCCAAACGCCTTCACATTCCCTGTCCTCCTTAAGGCCTGTGCCGTCCTATCCCTCCCAATCTCCGGCACACAGCTCCACTGCCACGTCATCAAAACTGGGTGTCTCTCAGAACCTTTTGTCCAAACGGGTTTAATATCATTTTACTCAAAATGTCGGTTAATTGAAAATGCACACCAACTGTTCGATGAAAGTCCCCACTCACACAATACAGTTTGTTTCAATGCACTTGTTTCTGGGTATACCCGAAACGAGATGTTTTCAAATGGGTTTGAGTTGTTTTGTCGAATGCGGGTGTTGGGTGTTCGGGTTGATGCGGTTACTATGCTTGGTTTGATCCCGGGATGTACTGATCCAGGAATGTTAATGTTTGGGGAGTGTTTGCATGCGTTTGTGGCGAAATGTGGGTTGGATAGTGAGTTTAATGTTGTAAATTGTTTGCTTACGATGTATGTGCGGTGTGGGTTGAAAGAAAGTGCGAGGAAGTTGTTTGATTGGGTACCGGTTAAAAAGTTGGGAACTTGGAATGCTATGATTAATGGGTATGCGCAAAATGGGTATGCGGTTGAAGCGTTGGAGGTTTATCGGGATATGGAGTTGTTTGGTTTGGATGGTGACGCGATCACGCTTGTTGGGGTGTTATCGGCTTGTGCGCACCTTGGTGCGCAAAAGATCGGTGTGGATGTAGAAAAGAAGATACAAAATAGTAGTTTTGGAGATAACATTTTCTTGAAAAATGGTTTGATTAATATGTATGCTAGATGTGGGAATCTAGCAAAAGCCCAAGAAATTTTTGATAGTATGGTGGAAAAGAATTTGGTATCATGGACTGCGATTATAGGCGGGTATGGTATGCATGGGAAGGTGAGAGTGCGGTCCATCTTTTTAATGAAATGATTCGGGCTAACATTAGGCCTGACGGGACAGTTTTTGTTAGTGTCTTGTCTGCGTGTAGTCATGCAGGGTTAACCGATATTGGGTTGGGTTATTTTGATTCAATGAAGATGAAATATGGATTGAAACCGGGCCCGGAACATTACTCATGTGTCGTGGATCTTTTGGGTCGGGCGGGTCGGCTTGATGAAGCTCAAAAGGTCATTATAACAATGCCAATGGAGCCCGATGGTGCGGTTTGGGGAGCTCTTTTGGGTGCTTGCAAGATTCATAAAAACGTTGACTTAGCCGAATATGCATTTGAGCGTGTGATTAAGCTTGAGCCCACGAATATCGGTTATTATGTTTTATTGTCGAATTTATACACGGAAGTCAACAATACAGAAGGTATTTTACGCATACGGGTTATGATGAGAGAAAGGAGGCTAAAGAAGGATCCGGGTTATAGTTATGTTGAACATAATGGAAGAACTCATCTTTTTGTAGCTGGTGATCATAATCATCCACAAACAGATGAGATTTACGCAATGCTGAGTCGACTCGATGATTTAATCAATGTTACTAGCGGCGACATGGTTCACAGTGAAAGATTGGCTATCGCGTTTGCGCTTTTGGTAACTGAAGTTGGGCAGGATATTCTTGTGATAAAGAATTTACGGGTATGCGGTGATTGTCATGTATTCATAAAGTTGGTTAGTAAAGTTGTAGACAGGCGGTTTATTATCCGAGATCCTACCCGTTTTCATCATTTCAAAGATGGTGTTTGTTCGTGTAAAGATTACTGGTGATTGAATTGATGATTGTTTCTGAAACTTTTGTTTCAAATGGTTTACATACGAGTGTTACGTGTCTGGTCAAGTTGACCCGTAACCACTTCTTTGTCTACTTTATAGAAAAATATAACATCAAGAAATCACTTGATAAGGTTGAAGTCAAAATGCAGTGAATACTGAATAGAAGATGCAAAGCAGCTATCACGTTTGAATATCGGTTTACTATTCGAATCATTCTGAGAAATAAAGATATCAATTACACGATATACGGGAATCATATTGATACAGGTCTGGAATCATCAACTTCCCTTTGGTGCAGTGGCGGATCTTGAACAAAAAACATGGTAGGGCCGGGCTCAATACATATAAAATTTTTGGTAAATTCTCGGCAAAATTTACACTACGAAGCGAAAAAGCTGGGTGGTTTGATACCCATTTTAAAACCTCACCGTATTTACAAAGCGAACTTCTGATTTGTGAATAAAATGGGAACTTGTTGATATGTATTTAGGAGCAAAACGACGATGTACTATGGAGACTCTAATAAACAGGATAGTAAGCCTTCGCTTATCCATTTCGCATTTCGTGATTTCTTTCTTTTGAATATGTAGCCAGTTTGATTTTGCAACCGAATCAAGTTTAACTTATGTAGTCTGTTTTACTTTGATATGAATCAAGTTTAATTAAATCTGTAGTTTTTATTAACTTGTGGTTTCTGTAATTCAAAAGTTGTGTTCTAGGAGCTAGTGAAATGAGAAAACCTGTTAGTTAAAGATGTTATGCATTGCTGGGCTAAATCTTTTTGTGTTGTTTGGTTGCTGCATCACTGCAGTAGGTATCAATTGCAGATAGGATGACATCTAAATTGAAGCAATTGTAACCAAAACAGTAAGTTCAAGAGCCGCAACTATTAAGAAATGCAGTGAGTTGTCTAAGCAGTTGTTTGTTCTACGCTAGTCTTGGCAGGTTAATTCTAACTCTTGGTTTAAATAGAATTGCTGATTTGGTATTTCATGTAGCCATAGGTCTCAATGGAAGCAACCTCTCTATTTCAAAAGGTGAAGGGAATGTTGTCTACATCTTACCGTCGTCTAACCCTACCTTAGCTTTGCTATTGGTGGGATTAAATGAGTACGGTGATAATGATGATGATGTAGCCATAGATTAGTAAATACACAAGAAAATGGGAGAAGTTGATGGTGGTCGTTGTTCATTGAAGCAAATCGTTGTTCATTGAAGCAAATCGGTGTTCATGTGTCACACCCTCAAATTTCCACTGCGGGGTTCATACCGCGAGGCGCATGACTTACCAGGATCCCATAGCCATAAGTCATATGAACGAACTCTAAATGCCCAAACCATTTAGTTCGTTTCAAAAAACCAAGTTTAGTTAAGTTGCGGAAGCGTAAACCAAATTTAATCCTTTTAAAACCATGCGCAAAACAACGCGCCCAAATTAAAACCATATGAAAGAAAATGTAAAAGCACAATATGTAATTTAGGTGTATGCCCAAGACCCCAAATGCAATGAAGTGTGCAGTGCTTTCTAATCCTGGCACCGGAAGCTAACTACCTGCAAAAGCATGTAAATCGTGGGTCAACAAACAATGTTGGTGAGTTCACTAGGTAAAGTAAATGAGTATGTAACTGCGCTGGTTTCCAAAACCACGTAAGTAAGTAAGTTGTGTTGGTGCCCCGCACCGTGTAACCACTAATTCATCGCATGCCAAGGGTAGCTAACCCATTCATGATAACTAACCGAATATACCGAACTGCTATGTACGTGTAGCCACATAAGTGTGTCGTATGCCTGACATCATTGTCTATCCACAATGATAATGTTTCGTAGTTATAGTTCACGCCCGCGCTCCCCGAGCCGGTGTGAGGTTTGTAAGACCTAATAGCGCTATCAACTAATAACCCGCTTGCCAACCCTGGCAACTCATTCGGTACGTGAGGACTTACAAAATGATAGAAATGGTTCAGTTTATCAAGGACACAATTGCGAATTAGCAAAGTGACCGACCCTCATAAGGATCCATGGCATCCCAACCCGGGATGTGTAAGTAGTCCTAAACCGGACTAGAAAATGTAAGTAAAGTGTCTCATACCTGAGACGCATGCTTTTGAGAAAAAAAGTAGTGAAACTCACCTTAGGTCGCAAGTGAAAATCCAAATTCCACGAATAGTAACGTGCTACCGACTCCCTATTACAAATGTCACTAGGTGAGTATACGTGCGTAACCAACACACCATGTAACTCGTTTATCCAAGACTTTTAAAAGTTCAAAACCGTGTAGTGACACCTAATGACTCTACATGCTCAAGTATGTCCTACGTATCCCGTTGGTGATCATAGCAATTATTATCAGTTTAATGCATCAAATACATCTCATACAAGTTTCCACACAAGTACATGTCAATTACACACCACATAGAACTCCAAATAATCACTAAAAGTCCCCGTACACAATCTGTGTTTTTAGGACAGATTGTGCGCTGTGAAAAACAATTTATTTAAAATACTTAACGAATGAATTAAAGTCCCAAATTTTTACTAAATTTTATTTGGGATTCAATCGACAATACCTATTTTTGTTTTGTCTCAATTCCAAACACAAAAATTATAAAAATTCGTACAACACAGCAGTGTCCAGAAAATTTCCTCAACAGGTCAGTTTAGTAGGAAAATTCTTAAAAATTGTGTATTCATCCAAACGAGATGAATCCACTTGGAAAAGCTCTATTTTTCCAGTATTGACCTACTGTAAACATTTCATAACCTAACTCCTTGTAAATCTCAAGTTATGACCATTTAAAGTTAGCCCAATTTACAAATCCGAAAATCTGATATGACCCCTAATCAATTAAAATTCCAAAAACGACTCATACGATGTCCAAAATCGATGGTTTTGCCCATTATGAAAAGCTAAGACCTTGTACATTACAATCATGCAAAGAAATCATCAAAACAATCGATTTACCAACCCGTTGCAGCCCCTTCAACACGTTCAAACAAATCTGTCAGAATCTTAAACTTGCATCCCAAGTAATCTACAAACCCTAATTCTTCATAAACATCCCTAATACATGTATAACACCTATAGCACTGATTAAACACCATATTAATCATAGCAAAACACATATATTATCATGTGAAAACCCTAATCATGGCTGCTAATAACAATCATCATCCTCAAATCATCAAGAACATTCAAGAACTCCTATACATACATGTATGCGATTTTGTATATATTATTTTTAGGGTTTTCAAAGTTTTTCATTCATTATAATTCATCAAAAATCGTAAGAATGTATACCTTGTGAAATATTAAACTCCCTAGAGCCTTGAAATCAAACCCGAACTAGCTTGATTAGTGAAAGATTGCTTGATTCCTTGAAAACAAAGAGAGAGGGGGTGGGGGGTTTCGCACGGCACCAAGGGGGGGGGGGGGAAAGGGTTAGGGTTTTTATCTTTTTCCTTGCCTCCTAATTGTAAAAGGGCTTTGCTTGTTCCCCAAGCAATTGGTATTAGGGCCCTTCTAGTCCATTAACTTAACCAGTTAACCATGTTCTAGCCCAATACCGAACCCAATATTATTAACCATGCTAAATTATATAAAAACCATTATTTTATTATTACATAGCATATTATTCATGTTGTGCACGTAATTTGCATAATCTACGCATTACCTTTCAGTTAGGCGATCATTCACAAAGACATGTAATTCACATAAGCACGTACTTCATGTTCACCAAAATTCACTTGTATATATTATTGCTATGTATGTCACATAATTCACCAACGTTTGGGATACAGGACTCATGTGTGTGTTTAACAAGGATTTTCCTACGTATAACATATGTTAGCATCTTCTAACATATGTTAAACCTACTTAACTAACCCTAGTTAAGTATCTAGCCATGTATGAACATGTAAGTTAACTAGAGTTCAGTAAAAGTATTTAACCTGAAAATGCGGGGTGTCACATCATGGAAGGTAGTTTGTTAGTTATGTATACATTTGGCTTTGTGATAATATGCCTAAGTATGTATTATTTTGATTTTCACAGTCTGGAAATTTAGCCTGTTCATCAACCGAGGCCCCCGGAGTTTTACTTATTTCCTATGGTGTTCAACAAATTCGTGTTAGTTTACTGGGAACTCTATTCAATAGATAACATGCTGTTAACATAGCCTCATCCCAGAATCCTTTACTTAAATCAGAATAGGACAACATGGGATTAACCATTTCTTTCAGTGTCCTATTTTTTCTTTCTGCTACACCATTTTGTTATGGTGTATAAGGAGTAGTGGTTTGGTGTATAATACCAATAGACTGAAAGTATACTGGGTCAAAATACTCTCCACCTCGATCTGTATGTAGAGTCTTTATCAAACCACTTCGATGGAGCTCTACCTCTTGTTTATAAATTTTAAATATATCAAGAGCTTCATCTTTTGTATGTAACAAATAGACATAGCAAAACCTTGAGGCATCATCAATGAAAGTAACAACATAGTTTTTATTTCCAAGTGAAGGCGTGCCATGGAAGTCACATAAATCCGCATGAATCAAGTCTAATACTTTAGAATCTCTTTTAATATGTTTAAATGGCTTTCTAGTAATTTTAGTCAATTTGCATGTGTGACATTTACTACAATTACTCATATCAAAAGCAGGTATTAGACTCATTTTAGACATATCTTTCATTCTAAGATAATTAATATGACCTAATCTAGCATGCCATAGCCTTGAATCATTATCTACTTGGTTACTAGAAGAAGCAATACACACAGATTCATTAGCAAATGGGACATTGATATTTAACATAAACATACCATTACATAAATATCCAAATCCAACAAAGGTTCCATGTCTAGATAAGATAAACTTATCAGACTCGATGACCTGTTTAAACCCATAATTATTTAATACAATACTAGACAACAAGTTTTTCCGTATACCCGGAACATACAACACATGGTCTAATAATAACAATTTGCTAGAAGTAATTGTCTAACATTTAATCTCATGCTATTTTTATTTGTACATAACTCATGGCCCAAATTATTTTTGTCATTTATATTCATGGCCGTAGGCCTTTCTTTGTAGGTTTTATTGGATAGTAAATTAAATGGGCCGTAACTTCCATTATTATTAGAACCATGTTCATTCTTTTCAAATTGTATTAAATTATTATGAAACACTTAATCAAATTTGGAACCTTACTTACATTCAAACAATCCTTTTTAAAGTGTATTAAATTATCACTAACAGAAAATTTAGAACACATCCCTTTTTGTGCCATTAAAGAAAATTTAGAAGAAAATTTAGAACACATACCTTTTTTGTGCCATTAAATTATCATTAACAAAAAATTTAGAACACATACCCATTAAACTTTTGATCAATGGTTTCATCCACCACTTCTTCTGGAAACGGAGTAGAGAGAACATAGGCAACTTTCAAAGTTGTAAGTAGGAAGTGCATCTTCTTCCTCCACCGCCTAAAATCTTGCCCTTCAAACTTATCCAATTTAACGAACTTGCTTGTCATGTCACGAACAGATTCACTGGTAGCCATCTTGATGAAATAGTTCGTTCTTTCATGGTGTAAAAGTTAATTGGCCCAAGTAGATCATCAATAAATTATAATCACGGAAAACAGAATTAACGCCAACAAATGAACAACAGATGGAATCCAATCAAACCAGAGGTCGACGATGTTAAGCTTTTTGAGATGCGCCCTGTCGATTTTTTTCCGCAGTGCTGCAGCCCTCCTTATTGTTATCATCACAAAACGAAAATCACACATTATGAATTTACAGATTATAAATGATATCAAATACAAGTAATCAACACAATTACTGAATATATGCAGTCAATCAAAGGATTAATACTTACAAACTTGTTCAAAAACTCTAAAAAAAAACTACGCAAACAAACAGAGACTACAATACGTTAACTAAAACTGTGCAAATAATCCATGCATGTCGGCTTTGATTAGTTGCAGTTTTAGTAAACGTATTGTAGTCTCTGTTTGTTTGCGTAGTTTTTTTTAGAGTTTTTGAACAAGTTTGTAAGTATTAATCCTTTGATTGACTGCATATATTCAGCAATTGTTTGATTACTTTTATTTGATATCATTTATAATCTGTAAATTCATAATCTGTGATTTTCGTTTTGTGATGATAACAATAAGGAGGGCTGCAGCACTGCGGAAAAAAATTGACAGGGCGCATCTCAAAAAGCTTAACATCGTCGACCTCTGGTTTGATTTGATTCCATCTGTTGTTCATTTGTTGGCGTTAATTCTGTTTTCCATGATTCTAATTTATTGATGATCTACTTGGGCCATTTAACTTTTACACCATTGCAGTGACCAAATTCTGAATATGCAATTGCCTCTCCGACAATCTGGAATCCTCATGCGTAATTTCCGTTAATCCCTGTCAATGTACTTCATCGAATTAGACATATTTGGGATTGAAATTCATTTTTCCTCATATTAGATGGAGTCGCCATTGCAATCCAAGGCAAAGTAAATATTCTCCAAGGTGATACTCGATAACCTGCTTTGCTCGTTATTTAAGTTGTATTTTGCTGCAAAACCTAATTACTTTCACTAATCACAATTTTGTTCTTTACAGACGATGTCACTCATCTTGAGGTGCACTCTCACTCAAATTCCTTTCTCTATGTTCATGTTTATGTCTAGTAAAAATTGGGCAGATGATTTTTCTAGGCGCAAGTTAAAGAAGTTTTGAAGAAGTCAGATCCTACTTTGCTTGCCAAGGGCCAGTCTCAGGAGGCGCAAGTTAAAGAAGTTTTTAAGAAGTCAGATCCTACTTTGCTTGCCAAGGGCAAGTCTCAGGAGGCGCAATCTGAGTAAGTCTTCAAAATTCCATATGTTGATCTTCTCACTTATGTTGTGGTTTTACTTTCTAAATTTGTGGGTCTCATCCAGTTTATGTTATCAGAAAAAGCAACTGTGACATAATTTACCTTGTTATATCGGGTCTATTAGTTTTATGTATGTTTTGTAGTTCTATGCAGCACATGCTCTTTACATTTGCAGATTCAATATACTTTGACTTCATGTTTTAACTAAGTTTATTGTATTCACTGCTATTTTCCAACTCGTACACACCAATGGAGATGCACAAAAGGGCTTACACTTTCTCGGACATGGCAAGTTTGTTTGTGAAACAAACTGATAAAAGTTACTATTCTTTTCAACACTAAAAGCTAAAAATTTAAAGTTGTATGTCTTTTGTTTACAGGCGCTTGACAAAATGGATTTACCCGACATCACCCACATCCTTGCAGAAGCTACTGATGAACACCAAGGTGTACAAATTTGTCTAAAATAATTCACAGATGCATCTGCTTGTACACACAAGGTTTATGATTTGCCAAGTGTTCACTGATTGATATTTTTATTTTGTATTCTCAGCAAACAAAGATGATATCACCCTAGATGATCAGTTTCCTTTACCACAGACTGGGGCATTTCGCTTACAAGAGTTTGAGAGGTGTATTATTTACCTATGATAAGGGAATGCTTGTGCTTGTAAATATTGCAAGTTAACTGTCTATTTACATGATAAACTATCCTTGCTTTTAACTGGTTTCACAGATTGACTTGTAATCAATATCACTTGAATGTAATCACTGACCCTATTCATATATAACTTAATGGTGAAAATAAGAGGATCGATGTGGAAGACGAGGGTGAAATCAATGTTGAAGATATTCCCGATGATAATGTAGTGGGCAATATCGAAATGCCGGCGGGTAATGAAATGCCTGATAATGTAGAAATCCAAGATGATGGTTTGGGAAATGAAAATGTGCAAGTTAATGATGTAGTGGGTGATATTGAAATGCCGACGGGTAATGAAATGCCTGATAATGTAGGCGTAGCTGATGGTGTGGGAATAGATATCGAAATGCATGCTAATGAAGATACGACAAGAGAAGACCTGTCAAGTGCTCATGTACCCTATCTACATGCAGCTGTTGAGAATCCTCAATCTTCTGATTCTTATGTAGATGAGCATCCACCAAGGAGGAAGAGAGTAAAGTTTGATCGGGCCACCGTCCTAACTAATGATGAGATAAGGAGTTGGATTGAAAAAGTTGATGCTGATATTCTAAGGACAAGGAGGTCGAGGGATAGTCTGATCAAAAGGAAGAGGACACTTGTGATTACAGCTAATATGCTTGATGATGACTCGAATTCAATTGCTATACTTGAGGACTTGGATCCCTACAGTTACCCTCGATTTTCAGGTACATATAAAATATTTCTCTGACAATATACTACTTAAAATTATTTCTAATATAAGGACACAATGTACTCACCAAGGCAGTTACAGCTAATGCGCCTACAGATTATGGAATCGTCTCTCGTTTAACCTCCTCTACGCCTATACAACAAGATCAACCATACTCGCCTCCGCCTATACAACAAGATCAACCCCACTCTCCTCCGCCTATACAACAAGATCAACCCCACTCTCTTCCGCCTATACAACAAGATCAACTACACTCTCCTCCGCCTATACAACAAGATCAACCCCACTCTCCACCTATACAACAAGATCAGCCCAACTCTCCACTGGAGCCGATACAAGATGAGCCTACAAACAATGAAGCTGGTTCAGGTTCTGATTCTTCTTATAACGAGGACTTGAACGGATATGGCGTAGAGGATCTTATCAATAGGTAAGAAGTACCTCTTAAAGAATGTTGCAACATCCACTAGTTTGATTCAACAAGGATCAGTTGATTTTGCTAACAAAATGTTTTTATGTACAGTCAACTGTACCAAGCATTACAGCTGCGTTTTGGGGCAGCGTAATGTCACGACTCGCATATAAATCGGCTCAAAATGCTGATTTTTCTGATCAGAAGGCAATGTTTTTGGCTACACCAAAGTGCAGCATTCTAGAACATTCTAGGCTGTACTAGACCAGCCTAGAAGCATGGAAAAGATCAAGAAGGGACTAGAAGAATCCAACAAAATATCCAAGATATTAAGGGTTAGGATTCTAGAAAGTTCTATGTTAGGATTCTAGAAAGTTCTATGTAAACATCATAGATATTATGCATAGAAAACTCTAGAATAATCTAGATCATGAGGGACTAGTATAAATAGGTGACCATGTCACATTTGCTAGGCACCTCCAAAAACACTAAGGCATTCACCTTGTAAAAGCATTGTAAAGCCCTTGTATTACTCTTCCTTGTAATCAATAAAGGTTTATTTTATTACCAATCTTTTTACTCTTACATCTATCGCTTCCGAATCGTATCATAGTCGGGTCAAAGGCTGATCTTAGAAGGAGTCTAAGAGCCGGACGTGAGTCAAGAGAGTTACTCCGTGACAAGTGGTATCAGAGCAAGTCGATTCGTTGGGATGGCGACAGATCCAAACAAGGTTGATGTTGTTGCGACGATTGACAACGTTGCACAGGAAGAAGGAAGACGTGGTCAGGAATGAACATGACAAGGAGCTGGGAAAAAGGGCAGAAGCGTGTCCAAGGAGAGGGCCTTGGAGACACGATTTGGGGACATAGAAAAAAGCATAACCGGGATGGGTTTGCAGGTCAACGACACACTCAAGCAGCTTGATTCGTTAGGCAACGATTTTCTTGAGCTTCGAGAAGACTTGAAGTTGGTTGTCCAAGTACTCCGCAATGAGGTGATGGCGATAGTTAAGGAGGAGACCGCTAAGCTGCATCGAGACATGGACGAGTTGTCCCAAGACTGCCATAGAAGCTTGACTAGGTTAGAGGCCAAGGTGAATGAATGCGGCAAGGCCTTGGTTAGCATGAGTGGGGATGCCAACCCTTTCGCTCCTAAGGTCAAAGTCCCTAAACCAAGTCCGTTTGAAGGCAAACGTGAGGCAAGGGCTGTTGACGACTTCATTTGGGAGATAGAGCGATACTTGGAGGGGGTCGGCATTATGAACGACGCGACTAAGATCAAGACGGCCACAATGTACCTAAAGGATACCACGACTTTATGGTGGCGTCTTAGACACGCGGATGTCGAGCGAGGTACGTGCACTATCAATACTTGGGCTGAATTTAATCGGGACCTTATAAGACAATTCTATCCGCTAAATGTTAAACACGAGGTAAAGAGTCGGCTTCGTAAGCTCAAGCATGAAGGGTCAATTCAAGAGTATGTAACCGAATTCACTACTCTAACTTTGGCAATTCCGGACCTTTCGAATGAGGATGCCCTGTTTTACTTCCTGGATGGGTTACAACCCTGGGCAAAGACCGAGTTAGAGCACCACAAGGTTGAAGATCTAGCTTCAGCCATTGCCGCTGCTGAAAGTCTACACGACCTAAGGGAGGTTCGACCATCTAAATCAGCAAATGAAAGGAATAATCATGAGCATGGTGGGGGAGTTAAGCGGGATCAAAACCGAAAGAAAGATGCACGTAACGCCACTAATCAAGATGATGGGTGTTTCATTTGTGGGAAACAAGGACACATTGTCCGGTTTTGTCCGAAGAAGGCCAGCCTGCACGCGATGATTGCACAGGAAAAAGAGGAGGATCAAGAGGCACGACTTGGGGTGATACAACTCCTTAACTCTATGGAAAAATCGGGGCTAGGAGTGGCACATGGGCAAGCCACAAACCCAAAGAGAAAGCCTAAGGGATGCAAGAGGAGGACTAGAAAGTGTACCAAAGGCAAGGCGGTCGGAGAACCACAAGGAGCTAAGTGCAATAGAGGCACTAGCAAGTCGGGGCCAGGAGTGGCAAAGGTGGATGCTACGAACCCGACTATAGAGCCAAAAGCCTCCGGGCTTCATTTCCTACGCCTGGAAATAAATGGGGTGCCAACATGAGCAATGGTCGATACAAGAGCAAGTCACAATTATGTTGCAAAGGATAAGGCAGCAAGGCTCGGGCTCAAAGCAACTAAGGAGTTAGCATGGATCAAGGCTGCATACGGGGACCCCAAACTAATTGACGGTATGGTGGAAGGGGTCAAAGCCAAGATCGGGGACTGGGAAGGCACAATGGACTTATCAGTTGTTCTGATGGACGATTATAAGTTGGTACTCGGGATGGACTTTCTCTCGCACGTACAAGCCTTTCCAATACCGTTTATGGATACTTTGTGCATAATGGATAGTGGCCAAATGTACATGGTAAAATGGAGCGTGACACTAAGCGTCAAGGTAAAATGGCGTCGGCCATGCAACTTGTGTTCGGGACCAACAATAGACATGAACGTGTCGTGACTAAGGAGAGTGGGTCAAACACCACTAATGAGGCACGACGAGGGCGTCGTGAGTGTAGGTGGGGGTGGGGGAGAATGTCACGACTCGCATATAAATCAGCTCAAAATGCTGATTTTTCTGATCAGACGACAATGTTTTGGGCTACACCAAAGTGCAGCATTCTAGAACATTCTAGGCTGCACTAGACCAGCCTAGAAGCATGGAAAAGATCAAGAAGGGACTAGAAGAATCCAACAAAATATCCAAGATATTAAGGGTTAGGATTCTAGAAAGTTCTATGTTAGGATTCTAGAAAGTTCTATGTAAACATCATAGATATTATGTATAGAAAACTCTAGAATAATCTAGATCATGAGGGACATTTGCTAGGCACCTCCAAAAACACTAAGCCATTCACCTTGTAAAAGCATTGTAAAGCTCTTGTATTACTCTTCCTTGTAATCACTAAAGCTCTTGTATTTGTCCAGCCTGCAATACATAAATAGTTGAAAGATGGTTTTAAGTTTTAACGTACTGCTGTTGATACAGGACTTAGCTCATCTGACAGGCCAAGCCTGGCTAGCTCTAAATAGAATGTTTGTAGATTTGAAATCTCGGAAATTATCTGCGATAAGATAAAGCAATAACATGACCTTGCCAACAAAAGAATCTATCAGAACGTTAATCCGGATTGCAAAATGCACAGTTCAGATAATGGGTCAATTTTATATATTTTTCAAACTGGTTAGGTCAACTTCCAAACACATTATTTTATACTGTTAAAAAGTAAACTATGAATAGCTACCATGTCAAATATTAATATGAAACTATAATTATACAAACTTCTTCTCGTAAAGCAATTCAAAAGACTTTTCATATGAACACGTTTTGGACTTGGACAAAAGGGTGTGACATGTTTTGCCTGTTGTCTAGCTTCTTTTTTTAAATCTTTTAGCTTACCAATTTGACTAGTTGGGAATAAAATATATCCCAAATCAATCCATATGTATTTGAATGGTTCAAAATTGCTATGGCTAACATCAACCTAACTTGTTCTTTTTTCTTGCAAATCAACTGATAGTAATAAAAGCAAAAACCCGGTGGATTAATAGTTCTCATTCATCAAGATACGCCTTAGAATCGCATTCTATAAAGGGAATAATGAAATGCAAATAAAGTGGTAATTACATTTAATGTAAACTAGGGTGCTTCCCGCGCTTCACGGCGGGTCTACGGTAGCGGAACACAATATGTTGTAAGAATGTATGGTGTGCAATCGGGGAAGGAACTCGGGGACGTGAGCTGGACAAATGCCCGATCAGGAACACCGGCCCCCGATTCGGGTTCGGTGCATTCGGGGATTTCACCCCCTTCCTACCGAGTTGCTTGATTGGCCCACGTGTACTATCTGTTTGATATATAATAAAACAGTGAAGGAAAAAGAATAAAAAAAGGAAGGGGGAATTGGGGAAACCATTTCCAAACTTTGGGGGAGAAAATGGGGGAAATGATGTGGCGCTGATGTGGCACTTGGGGGAGTTGGGGGGGAAAAAGGCACCACACCATATAGTCTAAGTGGCATCTTAAAATTTTGTGTAAATTACATATTTGTATGTTGTTAATGATGTTTTTAAGGGATTTTCTTGTTTGGTTATAGTATGTTCATGTTATCAGCTTTAAATTAATGTTTCTATTTATTCTAGCTTTATTAGAGTTGTGCTTTATCTAATTTAACTACTTAGGTATGTTATTCCAATTTTAGTATTCTTTTTTTTTTTTCTCCTTTCAAAATAAAAATCAATGCATTTGAGTATGAATACAAACGTGGTTTAAAAAATGTACGAGGTGCACCGAGGCAATAGAGCCCCAAAGGCAAGGCTCAAGGCTGGAAGTGCAAGTATCATGCACGCGAGGCATAAGGAATTTTTATAATTATATTTTATATTCCTCATACATTTCTATCATCGCATATCCAAAGCTTATATATAAATCACTTCTCTATATAAGTTAATATATAAATAACCTATATAAACACCCTAGAAAGCTATATGTACACTATATGCACAAGCGGCGTGCCCCGTGCCTATGCCTCATGCACCTCAAATGCGCCTCCTGTACACCCATAACCTCATAATGAATCAATTTAGAAGGTCGTTTCTTGAAACCGTTGTATCATTAAGTATTGTATCAAAGATTCTTCTTCCTACAATTTCATAATGTTGATTTAAGCTGCAAATAAGAGAACACACACATGTACATCTAAAGCCAACTGTATAAGATATAAAAATCACTTGTAACAGTTATAATGCCTATTATGCAAATGTAAAAGCACAATTAACTAGAATACAACTCATAACCCTACCAAATCAACCAAAATTGAAGGCAATTGAACTAAACGACAACAAAGCAGTAAAAAAATTGCAACATCACCTAAGTTGGTGAAGACCGAAGACAGATAGCGCTACCCCAAAATCATTAGTTAATGATGTTCTTCTGATTAATACAATTAAGTTACATAAAGCTTAATATGATAATAATGACTACTAAAAAAAATGCAATCTCCTAATTTATTGATTTGCATAAAGTGTATCCAAGACATAAGCAAAGAACAAAAATAAGAACAAAATATTTGTGTTTTGGTCCTTCATTGATGTTCCTAAAATTGAAATGGAAGATAAATTTTTTTAATCATCTTCGATACAATTCAAATGGTATAAAGTTCCATCATCTTTAGTCCTAAAAAACAGATCTTACATATCATGTTTAGTTAAAACAATTTATTTACTCAAAATTTAATCTTTCTATGCCAATAAATTAAGACCCGAAATCGAATGAATGATTTGTATACTTAGAAAAAAAAAGTAATTGACAGTGTCACTAACTTATAAGAATCAGTCATTTAAGCCATCATACATAAACATAAAGAAGTATTTGAGATCCTTTAAAAGTTTTTGGTAAATCAATCTTTTAAACCATCATACATAAACATAAAGAAGTATTTGAGATCCTTCAAAAGTTTTTAGAATATTACCTTTAAGATAACAAAAATAGGAAGATTAGTCATCCAAAATCCAAACAAAAGATCTTCTAAAGATAATCAAAAAGAACAATTTTAATAGATTATATGAATTTTTATATACCTCTCATATAGTAAAGTGGGCCTCATCATATCTTTTACCGAAATATGCATTAATAAATATGGCAAAATTAATTAAAATTAAGGCAAAATAACACATGATACCTGAACTAAATTAGTGAACCCTTAAACGGTTAAAGTTGAGAATTTTGTAAGTTATAAAAATATAGATAAATAATGCAAACAAGACTGTTGAAAACCAATTACGTAATCTTGGGACTTATAAAAAGGAATTCGACCAATAAAAACTATAAAAAATCAATCCAATATCACAATAGTTGGCTGCAATTTTATTACAATGATTATGACTAAGGGAAAACCCAGTGGTTTCAAAATATGAAATAAAAACTGCAAACTAATCATCAAATAATAAAGTGGAGGCCAATGAAAACAAATGATTCAAATACATACTTGATTAGGGTGGATGGTAATGACAGTAATGGATGGTGCTTCACCATTATCAATAAACCCTAGATTTGTCACCGATTGGGAGCATTTACAACAAAGTCGACGGTTCCCATCCATTGAGTACTCAATCGACTGAATATGTAAAGGGTTTAATAAAGAGGGTTTCTTGACTCAAATAAGAACCATGAAATGTTTAAGAACCATATGAACAAATCTAAGCCATTGATTTATAAAGGCAAGATTGCAAATAAATAGAATTTGGCTTTAATTTTTATTTTAAAGAAAAAGGATAGATTGGGGATAGCTAGTATATCGGATAAGATAAAAGAGGGGAGATTGAGATAGTTTGGGCATGTGAAGAGATAGTTTGGGCATGTGAAGAGGAGATAGACGACTGAGCCAGTTAGAGTGGTAGAAGGTCTAACTGTGGAAGGGAAGAGGAGTAGAGGCAGACCAAAATTGACATGTGATGAGCGGGTTAGCCAAGATTTACTAGGGTTGCACCTCTCTGAGGACATGGTCCATGATAGGGGTTTATGGAGGCAAAGGATAAAAGCTAAGGACTATTAGGATACGGAAAAAAGACATTTTAGGTGTTTCATGTGGTCTTACTTTTGTATTCACGTTTTGTGGATTTTACATGTTTGTCTTCCTGTACGTTTGTGTATAGGTTGTTTATGGTGGTATAGTGTCTATTCTTTCGATGCATTGTTTTCAATGTCTATGATGTTATCCATAGTTATGTGTGTGTGTGTGTATGTTTCGTTTTTTTTGGTGTGTGTATGTTTTTCGTTGTGTGTGAGCAAATGGTCTCCCTGGAAGCGGTCTCTCTATCCCTAGGGGTAGAGGTAAGGCTTGCATACATCCCACACTCCCCAGACCCTACTAATAGCTTTCCTATTTGTGGGATTTACTGGGCTTGGTTGTTGTTGTTTTTGTTTTAAAGAAAAGGGCAATGTGGTAATTGTGTATTTAGTATTAACAACACATATTTAATTAGTTTCCTTTTATTTTCAATATATAATCCTATTATTTGTGGAATTTAAAAAAAAACACCGCCTAGAACCGCCTAATTCGAAAAATGCCTAGGACTTAGACTAGGTCCTTATTCTGATTTTGCCTTCCGACTAGCGCCTAAGCGGCCGCCTAGGACGCCTTTTACAACGCTGTATGACACAATGACACAAAATATAACACAATGCCAAAAATATAACACAATGCTAAAGAAAAAGACACAGTGAATCGCAAAATGACACGATGATGAAAATAAGAAAAAGACACAATACTACCACATAAAAGACAGTGATATAGCGTAAATTCTAAACACTATAAGTTAAAAATCCAAAAAGCGAAAACCTATAAACTGGGATCAAAGGTTCGATGAGATGGTTCCAATACCGTTTGAATGAGTTCAATCAGAGTCTATTTGATACCCTTCATATTTTTCTTTCACTGTGTACTTGATTTAACCTGTGATCCAAACCATATGATTACTTTTTTAAACCATACGTATTGATGTGAGCTTCTTTGATAAAATACAACAAAAAAAAAAAAAAAAAAAAAAAGAAAAGAAAAAAAGAAAGAAAAGACTAAAGCTATAATAATAACTAGTGTGCATTCCCCGCGTTGCGGGGAAGGGGTCTGTTGTAAAGGCGTTTTTAGTGCATCTGGAATCAGTGCATCGACCTGATCCTTCCATAAAAAAGTTGCAATCTGCTCTTCTCTAATACATAAAAAAATTGATCTTGTGTTAAAAAGTGACTGCATGTCAAAGGTTTCAAACTTATTATAAAAAGAAACTAGGAAACATTTGCTTACTGGTGATAATGAGCATCCAAAAAATTCTTTTCCTGGTCTTGAGGTATGTCTTCCGGCTTTGCATACAATGGCGACCAGATTATGATGGCAATAAACATTTCCATCCGTTCCTAGTTTAAAGATCTTGAGTGAGGGGTGTGATCGGACTGTTGCAGAAGATGAAGAGTTCATGGTTGTGTAACCTAGGGTTTAGAAAAGCTTAGAATATTGTGGGTAAAGGGAAATAGGTTTGTCAACTCTTAAATACTACCATTTTAATAATAATGGGCCCACTTATGTTAAAAAAAGAGATAAATGTTATATGTCATTAAAAGTGATTTTGATTATAAATATATGGTAATAATAAAAACCAAATGTTAACATTGCTAAAAAAACTTTGAATAAACCATATATAATATAAGGTAGTAAATAAACAACCATACATAATATAAAATACCATACACAACCATTCATTTGTTCAGATGCATGATAAGCATGCATTAAGCTACCTAGACACATAATATTGTTTACACACATTAAGCTACATAGATAGATAACATATTGTTTAGGTTTTTACCAAAAGATAATGCAGCGCCAAGGTACTTTTCAGCGCGTTTTATGCTTCTTCGCCTTATCAGGACCAACGCTATGATCTACAACAACGTATTAGATATTAGTGAGTATCAAAGATTGGCTGTTAAGAATTTTTTATTTTTGATAAGATACCTGGTGAGATGGATAGTTTTCTAGTATTGCTTGTGGTGCGGAATTTAGGCGCAGGAGTTACAGGCTCTGGGGTGGCGGCAGGTGTTGTTGTTGATGACAACGGTGTGGATGAGGTGCTTTCATCATGTTGCCTTCCAAACGCAATTTTGTATGCTTTGTTTACAATGCAACGCAATTCCTTATCTTTCTGAACCTGGATATGAAACTGCATTTCTTGGTTTTCAATGTCTTGGAATGCATCATATGGGTCATTGAATGTTAATACTTGATCACACGTTTTGTTCAACAACTGATTTGTTATCTTGTCAAAAAGCGTTGCATCAATGCTTGCTGTACCGTCTGTTATTGTTGCTGACAAATGAAACCTGCTAACAAATTATTTAGACAAGGTCATGAATTTGTGAGCAAAATGGCATTTTACTTACATGTTGGCGGGTTTTTTTAGATTTTCATCACGCGTGCAGTACCAATGATCTGTCTTTTCATACACTAATTGATGGCACGTTGGACAAGCCTTGTAAAACCATTCTTTGTATGTATATGCACCTCACTAATATGACCATTGACAACAAACGTTTTGCCCTGTTGTTTAAAAACTGTTAGAGCAATTATGTTTTAATAATTAACGATACAATAATGCAAACATTTACCTGGACGTCTTTGTACTCCAACCGTAGAATGTCTGAAAGAGCAGTTATTTGTGTAGCAATTGCTGCTGCAGAAATATCTGGTGGAATTCCAGTTTTAAATCTGCAGAAGAAAAGTTTAGTCTAAACGAAGTTGCGTATGTTTTTTTAAGTAAGATGTTGACAAAGGTTGACTTACAAATCTTGTAACTGGTCTGTCTCAACAGGAGCTGGATTAAGGTACACGTATGTCGCAGTTGTAGACTTCAACTGCAATGTGCCTGTGTTCAAAAGTTTGGCTTGTGTCTTTAAATTTGTTTTATTTTGGAATTGAGTATGCATTGTTAATGTTAGAAATTTACCTATAAAATCATGAACCTTAACAGATGTCACGCCAACTGTAACGGGTCTTCGGCTGTTTCAATTTGCTTTTGATTGAAACGGGCTGGCGAGGTAATTATGTTGCTCCATAGAGCGACTGGAATTTCTTTGTTGCTGAAATATTGATCAAGACATATGAAAAGTTATGAGTATAAAAGAAGCAGCTTATTGAAGATGAACATATGGAGTAAAAAGCTAAAGCTAAAGCTAACAATATTGGATTTAATACATACCTACAATTAGTTAAAGTGAGTATGATATATGGTTTGTTCTCTTTAGTGCTTCCACCTTGCATATTTCTCAAAATTCCTATATAATCTGGAAGTAAATACAATGTTAAATCAAATTTGGAAGCAAGCATTAACAAAAAATGGTAACAGAAATGATTTCATACCCACGACTCCTCTCTTTTTTTTCAACTGTATATCCAGGCCTCTTCTTGTGGCGAATTCATAGTATTCCTTTTAATGTTAGTTGCATCTCGAATAGGAGTGAAAACTGAGGCCTTTCCAATACGCATAATTGCCGAATGTGATATATCACTTGTGTATTCATCAGCCTCAACACAAACATATCCATCGAGATTGTAGCAACAACCTAGCTTCAATTTTGAGTTGATAGCGTCTCTTTCGTCGCCTTTAACCATCTCCTGTATTGCGCCTCCCTGCGAAGGATTATTTGCAGCCAAATAACAACAAAAAAAGAACTGACAATATATATATATATATATATATATATATATAAAGTTAGCTTGAGAGATTTATATGTATTACCTGACTATCTACCAGCAGGTAAAGATATTCGTTCTCTCTATTTTCTGGCACCCATTCTCTAACCACACGAACATCAAGAGCAGGCGTTTCGCCTTTTGCTCGAAGTGAGAATATACCTGTCTTGTCCATAAGTTATTTCTTGAATAAGAGTAGGCAATCCTATTTGTTAAGTGGGTACAATAAAAAATCAGCCTAGTATTTTAACGCAATTTATGTAAATCAAGTGCAGATGACCAATAGTATAAATCAAACACATATATGATTATCAGCATAATATTCTAAACTTTGTTATAGTACATTTTAAGTCTGAGCTACATCAAGTTGAGCTAGCATGTCTTTATAGACAATATTTAATGTTGTGTTATTGAAGCCTTCACTATCAGCTTTAATCAATATTCGAAGAAGATATGGTGAAGTTGCTCTTGATAAAGCGACATAGAGTTGACTGTGACTAAAAATAGGTCCGGGTAAATAAACGCCAACTTTTTTTAGCGACTGCCCTTGACTTTTATTAATGGTCATTGCATAGCAGATTTTAACTGGAAATTGACGCCGAGTGAAAACAAATGGAAGATCCTTTGAATTGTGCACGAAATTAATCAGTGGAATGTATACTCTATGACCAATACAAGTTCCTGTGATTATTCTGGCCTCTATCACACGTGGCATTAACTGTGACACGAACAGCCTTGTCCCATTACATAAATCATTTCTAGGATCAAGATTGCGCATCAAAATAATTGGGCAGTTTTGCTTTAGCTGTAAGCAATGAGGTGGAATGCCACTGAAATTAAGCACATTTAGGTACTCAACAGGGTACATTGCTTCAACTTCCTGAGCATTCTTAGAGTGCAGCACCATAGTATCACTGCTAAAATAAGAAACAAAAATGCTCGGAGTTACAGATTGAACAAAGCAGTTGATCTCATCAGCCGTCTCATTTTTAGGACAAATTATTACTCGTTCTGCGATTGATGATCGAGTTGGATTTTCCAAAATGCTACCACCGTATATGAAATTAACTAACTGCTCAACCTTATTTCCATTTCCTTCTAGTAAAAATTGAGAAGGGATTTCAATTTGCTTAACATCTTTCTGTAATGGGTCAATTAGCAAGCCTTCATTGCCATCTCCAATTCTTAAAAGCCATGAGGCAAAGTCATGTAATCGTTGGCCATCAGCAGACGTCGTGATGGTAGTAGCCAGCCATAAATTCTAAGTAAGTTTAAAAATAGTTAGGTATTTCCAAAGGTAGGATTTCGTTAGGCATGACTCCGGTATCTGCGCCTTTGAACACCTTGGTTTGACTAGCAATGTTTGCCTAAAATCACCTCCTAACAAAATAGATTTTCCACCAAATGGTTGTAAAATATTATTTGTGAGGTCTTGTAGTGTCTTGTCAAGAGATTCGTAACAACGTCTATCATTCATTGGTGCCTCATCCTATATTATAAGATCTGTTTCTAATAACAGTTGACAAAGGTTGGTTTTTTTCTTGATATGACAAACTGACTCTTCTGTTAGTTCTATTGGTATCTTAAAACGTGAGTGTGCAGTTCGGCCTGCAGGAAGTAAAAGAGATGCAATTCCTGAGGCTACAACTACAAGAACAATTTTACCAGTAGAACGTAATGCAGCAATCAAAGTCTTCCATAAATATGTTTTACCAGTGCCCCCATGGCCATATACGAAAAACAGGACCTGTGTAGATGTAGCAAGAGAATTCATGACAGCATCATATATTGCAAGTTGTTCCGGATACAATTTGGAATGAAGCAAAACATGTTCATTTGTTAATGTCTCCCTATCATAATTTTTTTCTTCTAACAACAAACTATTAAGCAAAACAGAAACAACAGAGGTGTCGGGAAATGGCAGGCCAAAGTCGGCCAAAGATAACGGGTTGGGTTAGAGTTTAGTATGGTTTCCAGTTCATGTAGCACGAATTGTTGTAGGTCACTGTCATTCCGCACACCTGAGTTGTCAACAGACGTCTTGCAAATATTGTAGTTAATATCATTTGCCATACATTTCCAGTTCTACTCCCATAAGTTGAGTGGATTTGAAATGTCACAGTATAGAAGTAAGTACACAAATAAAGCTCTAAGCTCTTTAGCAAATCCCCATTGTGTTGCCTCATTGATAGCAGTAGCCCATTCCTTGTCATTCCCTGTTAAGCCTAGCTTTTCACAGGCCTCTCTAAATGTTGGCACAACAACGCCATCTACTGTTCTTGCATCTTCATAACATTGGCATCCTCTTTGGTAGGTCGATAAAAGATGTAAATAAAATAACTCGCCAGAGGTTGGGTGCACATATGACAACCTGCCCACTGGCGGCATTCTTTTGGCAATCCCGCGCATCCACTTTTTTGCAGTAGAATCCCACCTAAACTTTTGGGTATAATCAATATACCGCAGATCTAGGCCAACAACATCGGATATACCTTCTTTCGACGCCTCATTCTGATTGCTGACAAACCACTCGGTCAGTGTCGTTTTACCCACATTTGAACAATTAGTGACCTCAGCTAGACGGGCAGATTGCCTAAATGTAAGATTTTGTTTTCCTTCTAAGTGAACCGCTAATATCTGAACTGATGGCCGTCTACGATGTATGGGAAAGGTGAATATCCGCCATGCAGCCTCCTGAGGACATATGAAGCGCGCATCAACAAAGTTGCTGATCTCATCAACTATCACAGTGTTCGCACCGCCCGAACTCTCCGCTACATTATCAGCTCGCGTTAGCGAAAAATGTATTCTGTCAGCGCCTTTTGATATATACTTAAACAAATACTTAATCATCATAGACCACCCGCAATACTCAACATTGATATGGGCGTCATAATGTCGCAACAATGATGCATTATACGGAACTACATATCCACTATCCAGAGGGACACCATTCTTGATGTATGCATCCGCAGTTGAACTTCTTTTATAATGTACATAGCTAGCACTGGCAAAACGCGTTGCTGGCTCATATGGCTTTGGGAACTTTTTAGAGCAAACACCATCTTTCATGCAAGGTGAATACAACCTAGCGAGACCGCAGGGCCCATGAAGCATGAAATCAGTAATAATTCTGTGTAGAACTGGCTCTGCAATCGGGTCAGGAAGCTCAGCAGATATGTATTGATCCACTTGTTCAGCAGTTTGAATGCAGTGTGCACTTGAGACCCATAGCAAAGTATGATAATGTGGTAAACCTCTCTTTTGTAACTCAATGGTGTAAAGATCTGCAATGATACATTAAACTTAAAAATAAAAAAAACAGCTAAAACACATGACTAACTAACAACAAATAGAAAAGAATAAAACCTGTTGTGACATCTCCAAAAGACTTTTCATCCCTTAAGTACTTTATATATAATCGAACCTTTAGCTGGAAAACCCGTGCAATAATGTCTGGCCTGTCTTGCACACCTGTAACACCAGCCCGTATGATCTCTCTTGCAATCTCAGGCCAGCGAACATTACATGTGAAGGTTATAAAATAGGAATAATGGAAATAAATAATCCCAACTATTTACTATTGGCCAATAACAGTTCCAACTACGAAAATCACCAATATTGGTCCCAACTTTCAACATATTGGAAACCAACGGACCCAAACTAACGGAGGCTAACTCCGTTAGTGTGATGCTGACGTGGCATGACAAGTAGGATGCCACGTAGGATCATTTTTGCCACGTGGCATGCCACGTAGGATGCCACGTAGGATCATCTTGCCACCTAAGCATGCCACGTCAGCATCACACTAACGGAGTTAGCCTCCGTTAGTTTGGGTCCGTTGGTTTCCAATATGTCGAAAGTTGGGACCAATATTGGTGATTTTCGTAGTTGGGACTGTTATTGGCCAATAGTCAATAGTTGGGATTATTTATTTCCATTTTTCCTATAAAATATTGCGGATTTCCATACACACGACATAATGCAAGAGCATCCTGGTAATGCTTATACATATACCTAGGACCACTTGTAAACGACGAAGGCAAGAATATTCATTTGCCTACATCAGCACCATTTACATCGCCTTTGGAAATTGCATCATGAACGCCATCCAAGAATTCACAACGGAACTCATTCTGATTTGCACAAATGTATTGTAAACGGCATTGCTCAACACATATGTAAGCATCCACCATGTACTGCTGGAATAACCTTGCGCCTTTTAGCAAATGAGAGTAGACGTTATGACGATCATGAATCTGATAGATGTAATATGTTAAAAGACTAAGGCTATTATCATTTGCAGGCGTTAGGCTAGAATCCTCAGCTGGTGGATCATCAACTGCTGCTGTTGCAGCATCAACCAGCAAAAGCTCTGGTGACCATCCTTGTTCCCCTCGCAGAAATAATAACGGATATTGAAGTGGCATATAAGCCGCATGCAGATTGCTAACTCGATGCGGCGTGTTATCCCTGCTTCAAATGATGATATCAAAAGACTCCGTAGTTGGATTGCTATCACATATGATTGCACCAATAGTACTTGAAGAAGGCGCATCATACCGACGATCCACAGTACGACTATAAAGTTTAATGGCAAATTCAGGTATTTTCGCCTGCGTGCAAAGTTCGCTGGCTGATTTAAAGAGCCTGACATATTAATTTTCTTGGTGCAGCATACCGCAATTGTTGCCACTACATCAGGGGACAAAGTATTTTTATCACCATTGGTGAAAAAACAAAGTTTGTTTTCAACCTCATTTAATGGATCAAATATATACATCTGCAAGAACCTAGGCCTGTCACCAGGAGCAGGACACAAAGAACCTAACCAATGAGATACTTGACCAACAACCTTAAAGACGTAAGGTCCAACACCTTGGTTAACAGACTCGTCTACCGTGGCACCAAAGGAAGTCATTGAGAACATTGAATTATAAGCCCTTATATTCATTAGGAAATTGTGATATGCAAAAAGATCTTTCATCAAAGATGGTGGATCAGATGGATACTCAATCTGCACTTTCCCTGCCCTACAACATCTGTTATACCTTGGACGACAACTTTTTGGAACTGATGTGATCCTTTCCTCTAACCAAAACTGTCACACCCTCAAATTCCACGTGCGGGGTTTTACCGCGAGGCGCGTGACACACCAGGATCTCAGTCAACGATCACAACGAACATACAACAAACATGCATTCATAATTATATTTAAAACCAAAATATCATGCTTTGAGCTGTAAACCAGCAGCGGAAGCATTCTTGTTTACAACCAAAAGACATATCATTGTTTACAAAGACATTGTTTAATATGCTCAAAATAATAGACGCTGTGCATGACTCCGTGCGCCTAGTCCGATAACCGCTACCTTAGCGACCTGAGAAAACATGCCAAAAATGTCAACATATAATGCTGGTGAGTTCACAGGTTTTCTTTTATAAAGCGTTTTCTGTAAGTTGTAAAGATCATATCCGTTACTACCAGGTTATAAGAACGTTAGCTAGACGTTAAGTGTTTGTTTACTACTGCGGTTGGGAATCCATTACTATACGTTTATAAGTTGTTGAGACTTGCCCAGCAGTTTTGGCTATAACCGATGCCTCGGCGAGCCAGTAATAAGAGACAATATGCACCCGCCCGGCCCATCCGTCGAGTGGGGTTTGTGAGGCCCAATAGATCTATCCACATTTCCCCCGTTGTGCATCCCCGCACATTCATGGTTTCCCCCCTGGGACTTTCCGTAAAAGCCGCATAGTATATGTAAAGTAACCATAGTATAACATGACCTTTAATAAGTAAGTAAGTAGCATGTTTCTCCCCCGTAAGTAAAACGGTAAAAGTGGGGCTGTGAAACTCACCTTGGTTTGCGTTACTTGAAAGTAGTTAAGTAATTATGTTATGATAGCCCCAGATAGCGGCGACCTACCATAAGATGCGTATAAGTATTGGACTAATAACCCGCAGGCTAACTAGTCCCCGAATGTCCAGACCGTGACCATAAACGTTTGAAAACACCTTTAACTGTTAAACCGACCGTGCCAGACAAGACCCGACATCCCATTGGTGACCCGACATCCCACGTGTTAGATAAATGCAAGACATCATGCAACATATGCAATTAAACACTTAGCACGCGCAGCAATTCACCTAGTCTAGCATAATGTCCAATTAACGCATTAACAGGTCCGAACACGTCTTACTAAGTCATTGGGTGTATCCCGGGGTTCCTAACATGTTCCTAGGTGTCAAATCGTGTTCCGGGATGTCAAAACGCGTTCACGACAGCAGTACATGCGATTAGGAAAGTTACACGCGAGTAGGCATCAGCCTATAGGCGATTAGGGCCTAATCGCATGAGACATGAGGCGAGTAGGGTCCTAATCGCCCCATGTGCTGCATAATCGCCTCCAGCTCAGGCGATTAGGATGCCTAATCGCCTGCAGCTGCTGTACAACAGGTTTTCGCGCGTTTAACCCTCCAAATCAGATCCGAAACATGCAACGACACCCAATATCAAACCTAAATCATTTACCAACCCATTTCAAGCAAAAACCCCCAACATATCACTGATCTAGCATGTTCTATGCAATTGTTTCCTAAAATGGCAAAGTACTAGGTTTCACCTACCAACCTTATCTTTCCTTAAATGGAAAGAATCAGATTTCAACCTCTACCAACATGTAAATCATCAAACCTCTGTTCTAACATCTTCCTAGCATCAATTCTAACAACTTTACATCAACAATCATAGCATAACCATCCTAAATCTTCAAGAACATACAAATGGGTCAAAATATGCATTTTCTTCAAAACACCACAATAATGGCTAAGATTCTAAGACAACCTTCCTAATAACCTCTACATAACAGAAGTACAATCATATCTTGAAAACATTCATGTTAAAATCACCAAGAAGACCAACATATGCATGTAAACTTCACATATAACAAGCATTAAGGTGTAGACTTAGTTTAGGACTCTTTTGAAAGGTTTTTAAAGACACATTTTGGTAAAACAAGGTCTGGAACTTTGGGGAACTCAAAATAACAACTTTACAAAGGTTAGGGATGAAGGACACACCTTGGATTTTGCTAAAGAAAGGTGTGTAAGCTTGGGGATGGTGATTTTTGTAGCAAAAAGAGTTCCAGAGGTGTTTCAAGGTGTGTGGGTGGTTTGGGAGCAGCTAGGGTTGTTCTAGAGGTGTTTGGGGAGTTAAGGGTTCTATTTATAGGTGTTTTGACCCGAGCCCTGCTGTTCACGCGATTAGGAGCCCAGATCAGGCGATTAGGGGTCTAATCGCTTCATTGTTCACGCGATCAGCCTCCTACTCGCGAGTAGGGGCTCTAATCGCCACTGTTCACGCGATCAGGCCTCCTACTCGCCCCATTCCCCTTGTAATCGCTTACTATTCACGCGATTAGGAGTCCCCCAGGCTCCTAATCGCCTATAAGGTGCTGGAATGGGTTTTTGGCGCGTTAAACACTATTTTAACATATTTAAACACGTATTCACATACCGATAAGTCATATAATGATTCCAAACATATAATGCATGATATCCAACACGTTTACATCCGTTCACCCATTCCCGGGACTCGAGACTCGTGTGTGCGTTAGACCCGGCGATTCCACGAATCGCCGATCCTTGTACCCATAGTTATGGACCGACTCCCGATGACCCCGCGGATCATCATAACGACTCCCGATGATTCCCAGAATCATCATACCGACTCGACTGACCCCGTTAAGGACGTAATATGCATGACTCGCTAAGGTAGACTTACTAGTTTAGTCAACGTTACTAACCTGAGTTTGCCGGGTGTCACATCATCCCCCTGTTGAAAGAATTTTCGTCCCGAAAATTGCCCAAGGCCAAAAAGGAAGAGACGAAAGAGAAGAAAAAATTTTCCGGTTGCCACATCATCCCCCTGTTGAAAGGAATCTCGACCCGAGATTCATTCAGCTTCAGCAGAGACATGTCTTGATTCGAACGCGCGCTTAGGAAATAAATGGGGATACTTAGCCTTCATTTGATCTTCCCGTTCCCACGTGAACTCCGGTCCACGATCAGAGTTCCAACGGACTTTAACAATGCGGATTTTACTCCGGCGAAGGCTACGGATTTTATAGTCAAGAATTTCAACCGGTTCCTCCACGATACGCAGACGATCATCCACCTTGATCTCTTCGAGAGGAACAACCAAAGATTCATCCGCCAAACACTTCTTCAGATTAGAAACATGGAAGACATTATGAACATTACTGAGCTCAGCCGGCAGATCAAGCCTGTATGCTACCGGTCCAATCCGTTCCAGGATTGCGAACGGTCCCACATACTGAGGATTCAATTTGCCCCGCTTCCCAAAACGTATAACGCCCTTCCACGGAAATACCTTCAACAAAACCCTGTCGCCAACCTCAAACTCCAAAGGCTTGCGACGACGATCGGCATAGCTCTTTTGACGATCCCGAGCTGCTGCCATGCGGTTACGGATTTGTACGATCTTTTCGGAAGTCTCGTACACAAGTTCCGGGCCGGTGAGTTGACTCTCACCCACCTCGGCCCAACAAAGAGGAGACCGGCATTTCCGCCCGTAAAGAGCCTCGAACGGAGCTGCCTTGATGCTAGAATGGTAACTGTTGTTGTAGGAGAATTCCACCAACGGTAAATGACTCTCCCACCCCTTGCCAAAATCGATCACACATGCCCGAAGCATGTCTTCTAGCGTTTGGATTGTCGCTCACTTTGACCGTCAGTTTGCGGATGATACGCTGTGCTCATGTCCAACTGAGTACCCAGAGCCTTATGCAAAGACTTCCAGAAGTTAGAGGCGAACCGAGGATCACGATCAGAAATAATAGAGACAGGCACCCCGTGCCGAGAGACCACTTCCTTGAGATATAACCGTGCCAAACGTTCGAGACCATCGGTCTCTTTGATAGCGAGGAAGTGCGCAGACTTCGTCAACCTATCGACAATCACCCAGATCATGTCGCAACCACTGGGCGATTTCGGGAGTTTGGTCACAAAGTCCATCGTAATCCGCTCCCACTTCCACTCGGGGATTTCAGGCTGTTGTAGAAGGCCGGATGGCTTTTGATATTCGACCTTGACCTTGGCACAGGTCAAGCACTTGCTCACGTACGAAGCCACGTCCGCCTTCATGTTCGGCCACCAATAAAGTATCTTTAGGTCTTGATACATCTTATCGGAGCCAGGGTGAATAGAGTACCGGGACTTGTGAGCTTCATCAAGAACGAGCTCCCGCAAGCCCCCAAATAAAGGAACCCAAATACGTTCAGCGAAATAGTGTAACCATCGGATCTGAGTTCAAGGTGGCTATCAGCACCATGCATGGTTTCAGCCTTAAGGTTTTCCTCCTTCAAAGCTTCTTGCTGTGCTGAACGGATTCGATCAGGTAAGCCGGAATGGATAGTGAGCTGAAGAGCTCGAACACGACGAGGTTTAGCCGTTTCCTTCCTGCTCAAGGCGTCTGCGACCACATTCACCTTGCCAGGATGGTATTTGATAGCGCACTCGTAATCATTAAGAAGCTCGACCCAACGACGCTGTCTTATATTCAACACCTTCTGATCAAAGATATGCTGGAGGCTCTTGTGATCGGTGTAAATAGTGCATTTGGTACCGTACAAGTAATGCCTCCAAATCTTTAAAGCAAAGACCACCGCACCCAACTCCAGATCATGGGTGGGATAGTTTTTCTCATGAACCTTAAGCTGACGAGAAGCATAGGCGATGACCTTCTCGCGCTGCATCAGTACACAACCAAGACCCGGATAGAAGCGTCACAATAAACCACAAAATCGTCCGTACCCTCAGGCAAGGACAAGATAGGAGCAGAACAGAGTTTAGCCTTTAACAACTGGAAGGCCGACTCCTGCGAATCACCCCAGTCGAACTTTCTGTCCTTCTGGGTAAGCGAGGTGAGGGGTTGAGCGATCTTCGAAAATCCCTCGATAAAACGACGGTAATAACCTGCAAGGCCTAGGAATTGCCGCACCTCAGATGGCGTCTTTGGTGCTTCCCAGTCCTTATGGCTTCAATCTTTGCTGGGTCAACGTGAATTCCTTTCTCATTAACAACATGACCAAGGAATTGGACTTCACGCAACCAGAAGCTACACTTAGAAAACTTGGCGTACAACTGTTCCCGCCTTAGAAGTTCCAAAACAAGACGCAAGTGTTCCTGGTGGTCCACCTCGTTCTTGGAATAGACTAGAATATCATCAATGAAAACAATCACGAACTTATCAAGATAAGGCTTACAAACACGGTTCATCAGATCCATAAAGATGGCAGGTGCGTTGGTGAGACCAAAAGGCATGACCAGGAATTCAAAATGGCCATAGCGAGTTCGAAAGGCGGTCTTCGGAATGTCAGCTTCTTGAACCCTCAACTGATGGTACCCCGACCTCAAATCAATCTTCGAATAGAAACTAGAACCCTGAAGCTGGTCAAATAAGTCATCGATGCGAGGAAGAGGATAGCGATTCTTGATGGTAACCTTATTCAACTCCCGGTAGTCGATACACATCCGTAGGCTTCCGTCCTTCTTCTTGACAAACAAAATAGGGGCTCCCCACGGGGACGAACTGGGTCGAATGAAACCCTTCTCTAACAGCTCCTGCAACTGGTTCGATAACTCCTGCATCTCGGGAGGTGCAAGACGATAAGGGGCGCGAGCAATAGGGGCCGCACCCGGAGCAAGTTCAATACCAAATTCGACCTGGCGATATGGAGGAAGACCAGGTAAGTCTTCAGGAAATACATCGGGAAAGTCGCGGACAACAGGAATATCTTCAATCTTCTTCTCTTCTTCAGACGAAACCGAAACGAGTGCCAGAATGGCAGAATACCCCTTCCGAAGATACTTATAGGCTTTCATACACGATATGATACTCAACGGGACCCCGCTCTTCTCACCGTGCACCAACAGAATTTCTCCATCAGGGAGAGGAAGTCGAATGACTTTATCAAAACAAACGATCTCAGCGTGATACAGGGACAACCAATCCATACCCACGACGACATCGAAACTACCCAAGGACACCGGCATAAGATCAATAGGGAAGGAATAACCGACAACTCAAGGTGACACTCCCTAAGGACGTGCGTCGCCTCGACTTTCTTACCATCAGCCAATTCTATCAAGTACTTAGCCTCTAAAGGTGTAGGTACCCTATCAAGCAATTGACTAAACCCAAGAGATATAAAACTCTTATCGGCACCAGAATCGAATAAAACCGTAGCATAGCGATTATCGAGGAGAAACGTACCAGTAACAGTGTCAGGATCTTGTCGAGCACCGCTCGAACCGATCACGAAGGCGCGAGCATTCCTGCCTCCGCCCCCATTGTTTCCATTACCCGACCCGTTCTTCCCAGCTTCGCCCTGCTTCAACTTGGGGCATTCACGCTTGTAGTGACCAAGTTCACCACAATTGTAGCACCCCTGTTTACCCTGATTTCCCTGGGAAGCAGCAACAGGAGGGGCCGGAGTAGATGTAGCAGGAGGGTTCCGGTTACCCTGAAGATTAACCCTGCAGTCATGGGCCACATGTCCGGCCTTGTTGCACCGGCGACAATGGTTCTTGTCGCAACGACCGTATGATGAAACCAGCATCGTTCACACTTTGGCAACCTCCCCTGATAACCCCCTATTTTCTGTTCAGACGACGATCCCCCAGTATCAGACTTCTTCACCTGCTGAGGCTGAGCCGAGCTCGAACTTTTCCCCACAGCTTCCCACTTCCGCTTGTTACTATCAGGAGCCTTCACAGCAGCGCCTCGAGGAGGCAAGACCCCTTCAGCCACTTTCATGTTGGTCAGCCTGTGGGCCGACCGAACCACCTCAGAATAAACAGTGAGGTTACCCGCAGCAACTAACCCGGCAATCTCCGGTACTAACCCAGCAACATAATGCTCAATTCTTCGGTATTCGGGTGCGTGCAGATCGGGGCACAATACCGCCAATTCATTGTGCCGAGCAGTATAAGTTTCGATCTCAGAACCCACCATCTTATGATTCCAGACTTCATGCTCAAGCTTCTGGATTTCATCCCTCGGGCAATACTCATTTTTCAGCAACTGAATGAATTCTGCCCAGGGCATAGCGTGGGCTTCCCCAATGCCCATAGTCTGGGTGGTGGAGTTCCACCAAGTCAAGGCTTGACCCTCCAGGGTCGCAGAAGCATACTTCACCCGGTCGCCTTCCGGGCAGCTGCACATCGAGAAAACAAATTCGATTTTCTCCAACCATCGGAGCAGTCCCACTGCCCCCTCAGTGCCGCTAAAGTTGTGGGGCTTACAGTCCATAAACTTTTTATAGGAACACTGGGATGGAGGAGGATTGACAGCACCACCTGGAACAGACACGTGGGTGAGAATCAAGGAAAGGTAAAGTACCCTAGAACAAGGTAGAATAGGTGAGGATCGACGTACCACCCATAGCATTATGAGCGGCTTGGAATGCAGCCAGAGCAATATTCACGTGCTGCTGCATTAAGTTATCCAATTCAGCTTGGGTCATATTAATATTCCCGCGGCCACCGCCGCCACCACGGCCGCCAGCACGACCGCCCGCACGGCCGCCTCTGCGACCTCCACGAGCTCCTGACATCTTCTGTCACAAAATGAAACAAAAGATTTAGGCTCGCCCGTGGTATAACCCATTAGGAGTTTCAAGAAACTAGACAGAGCCTAGCTCGGGTCCATCCGTTCAAGCCCAAAGTCCACCAGGGATCCCATGCGTCACAGTTTATGATCTCGTGTGCACCCGACATGATAAACTGTTCCACATGGTCCTCCAGGCGCGCTTTAAGTTTGAAGTTCAAGTCACCGAACACTAGCGCCCAATCATGGTATTATCATAAGTATAAGTACAAGATAGTATGCATAAGAACGGGCGTGTTCATTAGGGCATAGAGGGGAGATGTCCAAATCCTTGGACAGATCTCAGGAGTACGCCGAAGCTACCCCAATGTACACCGCCGTCAAGAAAGTTCAATAGTATATCGTTCGTCGCCGAATTATAGTAATGAGGAATCAAGAAATAGAATGATAAAGAGCAAACAGATGATGTAGCGTAGTAGATGATGACACCGACACCCCCGACAAGTCATATTGTTACCCACTTGCTAAGACTCGACTAATTGTGACCGTCTAGTGTGTGTGCGACTCAGTTATAGACTAGACTCTACATGCAGTCCTAGTTCACTATAACCGTTGGCTCTGATACCAATCTGTCACACCCTCAAATTCCACGTGCGGGGTTTTACCGCGAGGCGCGTGACACACCAGGATCTCAGTCAACGATCACAACGAACATACAACAAACATGCATTCATAATTATATTTAAAACCAAAATATCATGCTTTGAGCTGTAAACCAGCAGCGGAAGCATTCTTGTTTACAACCAAAAGACATATCATTGTTTACAAAGACATTGTTTAATATGCTCAAAATAATAGACGCTGTGCATGACTCCGTGCGCCTAGTCCGATAACCGCTACCTTAGCGACCTGAGAAAACATGCCAAAAATGTCAACATATAATGCTGGTGAGTTCACAGGTTTTCTTTTATAAAGCGTTTTCTGTAAGTTGTAAAGATCATATCCGTTACTACCAGGTTATAAGAACGTTAGCTAGACGTTAAGTGTTTGTTTACTACTGCGGTTGGGAATCCATTACTATACGTTTATAAGTTGTTGAGACTTGCCCAGCAGTTTTGGCTATAACCGATGCCTCGGCGAGCCAGTAATAAGAGACAATATGCACCCGCCCGGCCCAGCTGTCGAGTGGGGTTTGTGAGGCCCAATAGATCTATCCACATTTCCCCCGTTGTGCATCCCCGCACATTCATGGTTTCCCCCCTGGGACTTTCCGTAAAAGCCGCATAGTATATGTAAAGTAACCATAGTATAACATGACCTTTAATAAGTAAGTAAGTAGCATGTTTCTCCCCCGTAAGTAAACGGTAAAAGTGGGGCTGTGAAACTCACCTTGGTTTGCGTTACTTGAAAGTAGTTAAGTAATTATGTTATGATAGCCCCAGATAGCGGCGACCTACCATAAGATGCGTATAAGTATTGGACTAATAACCCGCAGGCTAACTAGTCCCCGAATGTCCAGACCGTGACCATAAACGTTTGAAAACACCTTTAACTGTTAAACCGACCGTGCCAGACAAGACCCGACATCCCATTGGTGACCCGACATCCCACGTGTTAGATAAATGCAAGACATCATGCAACATATGCAATTAAACACTTAGCACGCGCAGCAATTCACCTAGTCTAGCATAATGTCCAATTAACGCATAAACAGGTCCGAACACGTCTTACTAAGTCATTGGGTGTATCCCGGGGTTCCTAACATGTTCCTAGGTGTCAAATCGTGTTCCGGGATGTCAAAACGCGTTCACGACAGCAGTACATGCGATTAGGAAAGTTACACGCGAGTAGGCATCAGCCTATAGGCGATTAGGACCTAATCGCATGAGACATGAGGCGAGTAGGGTCCTAATCGCCCCATGTGCTGCATAATCGCCTCCAGCTCAGGCGATTAGGATGCCTAATCGCCTGCAGCTGCTGTACAACGGGTTTTCGCGCGTTTAACCCTCCAAATCAGATCCGAAACATGCAACGACACCCAATATCAAACCTAAATCATTTACCAACCCATTTCAAGCAAAAACCCCCAACATATCACTGATCTAGCATGTTCTATGCAATTGTTTCCTAAAATGGCAAAGTACTAGGTTTCACCTACCAACCTTATCTTTCCTTAAATGGAAAGAATCAGATTTCAACCTCTACCAACATGTAAATCATCAAACCTCTGTTCTAACATCTTCCTAGCATCAATTCTAACAACTTTACATCAACAATCATAGCATAACCATCCTAAATCTTCAAGAACATACAAATGGGTCAAAATATGCATTTTCTTCAAAACACCACAATAATGGCTAAGATTCTAAGACAACCTTCCTAATAACCTCTACATAACAGAAGTACAATCATATCTTGAAAACATTCATGTTAAAATCACCAAGAAGACCAACATATGCATGTAAACTTCACATATAACAAGCATTAAGGTGTAGACTTAGTTTAGGACTCTTTTGAAAGGTTTTTAAAGACACATTTTGGTAAAACAAGGTCTGGAACTTTGGGGAACTCAAAATAACAACTTTACAAAGGTTAGGGATGAAGGACACACCTTGGATTTTGCTAAAGAAAGGTGTGTAAGCTTGGGGATGGTGATTTTTGTAGCAAAAAGAGTTCCAGAGGTGTTTCAAGGTGTGTGGGTGGTTTGGGAGCAGCTAGGGTTGTTCTAGAGGTGTTTGGGGAGTTAAGGGTTCTATTTATAGGTGTTTTGACCCGAGCCCTGCTGTTCACGCGATTAGGAGCCCAGATCAGGCGATTAGGGGTCTAATCGCTTCATTGTTCACGCGATCAGCCTCCTACTCGCGAGTAGGGGCTCTAATCGCCACTGTTCACGCGATCAGGCCTCCTACTCGCCCCATTCCCCTTGTAATCGCTTACTATTCACGCGATTAGGAGTCCCCCAGGCTCCTAATCGCCTATAAGGTGCTGGAATGGGTTTTTGGCGCGTTAAACACTATTTTAACATATTTAAACACCTATTCACATACCGATAAGTCATATAATGATTCCAAACATATAATGCATGATATCCAACACGTTTACATCCGTTCACCCATTCCCGGGACTCGAGACTCGTGTGTGCGTTAGACTCGGCGATTCCACGAATCGCCGATCCTTGTACCCATAGTTATGGACCGACTCCCGATGACCCCGCGGATCATCATAACGACTCCCGATGATTCCCAGAATCATCATACCGACTCGACTGACCCCGTTAAGGACGTAATATGCATGACTCGCTAAGGTAGACTTACTAGTTTAGTCAACGTTACTAACCTGAGTTTGCCGGTGTCACAAAAACAACGCACCGCAAAACTCACACGCCTCCCCACACATTCCCATATCATTATAGTTAGGTGACTGTAAGAACTCAACTGCACTTGGCACATGCCTTGATCTAGATCGTAACATTGAAGCCTTGTAAGACGCCTGACGACGGCTAGGCGCAGTCTGTTGCGCACTGCCAACATCACAACTGGATGATGACATAGAAGGAAATGTAGTATGCGACGCAGACTGCAATGCTGTTGACCCAACATCAGTCTAGACATTCAGCGTTGTAAAAGGCATCCTAGGCGGTCGCTTAGGCGCTAGTCGGAAGGCAAAATCAGAATAAGGACCTAGTCTAAGTCCTAGGCATTTTTTGAATTAGGCGGTTCTAGACGGTGTTTTTTTTAAATTCCACAAATAATAGGATTATATATTGAAAATAAAAGGAAACTAATTAAATATGTGTTGTTATTACTAAATACACAATTACCACATTGCCCTTTTCTTTAAAATAAAAACAACAACAACAACCAAGCCCAGTAAATCCCACAAATAGGAAAGCTATTAGTAGGGTCTGGGGACGGTGGGATGTAGACAAGCCTTACCTCTATCCCTAGGGATAGAGAGACCGCTTCTAGGGAGACCATTTGCTCACACACAACGAAAAACATACACACACCCAAAAAAAGGGAACATACACACACACACATAACTATTGATAACATCATAGACATTAAAAACAATGCATTGAAAGAATAGACACTATACCACCATAAACAACCTATACACAAACGTACAGGAAGACAAACATGTAAAATCCACAAAACGTGAAAACAAAAGTAAGACCACACGAAACACCTAAAATGCCTTTTTTCCGTATCCTAATAGTCCTTAGCTTTTATCCTTTGCCTCCATAAACCCCTATCATGGACCATGTCCTCAGAGAGGTGCAACCCCAGTAAATCTTAGCTAACCCGCTCATCCCACGTCAATTTTGGTCTGCCTCTACTCCTCTTCCCTTCCACAGTGAGACCTTCTACCACTCTAACTGGCTCAGTGGTCTGTCTCCTCTTCACATGCCCAAACTATCTCAATCTCCCCTCTTTTATCTTATCTGATATACTAGCTAACCCAATCTATCCTTTTTCTTTAAAATAAAAATTAAAGCCGATTTCTATTTATTTGCAATCTTGCCATTATAAATCAATGGCTTAGATTTGTTCATATGGTTCTTAAGCATTTCATGGTTCTTATTTGAGTCAAGAAACCCTCTTTATTAAACCCTTTACATATTCAGTCGATTGAGTACTCAATGGATTGGAACCGTCGACTTTGTTGTAAATGCTCCCAATCGGTTACAAATATGGGGTTATTGATAATGGTGAAGCGCCATCCATTACTGTCATTACCATCCACCCTAATCAAGTATGTATTTGAATCATTTGTTTTCATTGGCCTCCACTTTATTATTTGATGATTAGTTTGCAGTTTTTATTTCATATTTTGGAACTACTGGGTTTTCCCTTAGTCATAATCAATGTAATAAAAATTGCAGCCAACTATTGTGATATTGGATTGATTTTTATTATTGTTTTTATTGGTCGAATTCCTTTTTATAACTCCCAAGATTACATAATTGGTTTTCAACAGTCTTGAGCCATTTAATTTTGTAACTTACAAAACTCTAAACTTTAACCGTTTAAGGGTTCACTAATTTGTAACTTACAAAATTCTCAACTTTAACTGTTACAAGTGATTTTTATATCTTATACAGTTGGCTTTAGATGTACATGTATGTGTTCTCTTAGTTGCAGCTTAAATCAACATTATGAAATTGTAGGAAGAAGAATCTTTGATACAATACTTAATGATCCAACGGTTTCAAGAAACGACCTTCTAAATTGATTCATTATGAGGTTATGGGTGTACAGGAGGCGCATTTGAGGTGCATGAGGCACAGGCATGGGGCACGCCGCTTGTGCATATAGTGTACATATAGCTTTCTAGGGTGTTTATATAGGTTATTTATATATTAACTTATATAGAGAAGTGATTTATATATAAGCTTTGGATATGCGATGATAGAAATGTATGAGGAATATAAAATATAATTATAAAAATTCCTTATGCCTCGCGTGCATGATACTTGCACTTCCAGCCTTGAGCCTTGCCTTTGGGGCTCTATTGCCTCGGTGCACCTCGTACATTTTTTAAACCACGTTTGTATTCATACTCAAATGCATTGATTTTTATTTTGAAAGGAGAAAAAAAAAAGAATACTAAAATTGGAATAACATACCTAAGTAGTTAAATTAGATAAAGCACAACTCTAATAAAGCTAGAATAAATAGAAACATTAATTTAAAGCTGATAACATGAACATACTATAACCAAACAAGAAAATCCCTTAAAAACATCATTAACAACATACAAATATGTAATTTACACAAAATTTTAAGATGCCACTTAGACTATATGGTGTGGTGCCTTCCCCCCCCCCCCCAACTCCCCCAAGTGCCACATCAGCGCCACATCATTTCCCCCATTTTCTCCCCCAAAGTTTGGAAATGGTTTCCCCAATTCCCCCTTCCTTTTTTTATTCTTTTTCCTTCACTGTTTTATTATATATCAAACAGATAGTACACGTGGGCCAATCAAGCAACTCGGTAGGAAGGGGGTGAAATCCCCGAATGCACCGAACCCGAATCGGGGGGCCGGTGTTCCCGATCGGGCATTTGTCCAGCTCACGTCCTCGAGTTCCTTCCCCGATTGCACACCATACAGTCTTACAACATATTATGTCTACGGTACCACATCTAAACGACGAACTTACAATATTGCCCATCTTAATAATTATTATTATATATATATATATATATATCAATTTGAATCATGCATTTGCGCTAGGGAGGTTTGTAATTTTTTTCTTTGACCACCATGCTTTTCATTTTTGTCTTCTCAGTTCTCACCACTCATCTTGCATTCTTTCTTGCATTCTAGACTCTTCCAAAGAAAACACCAGACATAAAGAGTCACCCTGATTTTACTCTTCTCGCCACCAGACTTCTTGAAATCTCCATTACTCATCGTCTCTCTCTCTTCACAACCCACCAGACTCACTGTTGATGCTGAACCATAACCCGGCTACCTGACCGGGGAAACAAGGCCAAACGGGGAGAATACAGACCAGCCGACGACCTGCAACTGGGGTCGGTCGTAGTCGCGTCTCACAAGACGTGAACCAAAACGAAAAGCTGCACATAACCGGTGCTAGGGGGTGCCGCCGCGGCTACATGTGAACACACTACGAGCTTCATACCTTTAGTGAACTTTGATATGTTTGTAATCTGGCCATAATTTTCTTAATTTTGACTTATTTTACAATCCCATCACACGTTTTCTTGATATTTACTTTTTTCCTTCAGCTTTGGTTTCGCTGATTTTTTGGTGGAAAGTTCTTAAAGGACCGGTTAAACCGAACAACACTGAGGGAGCAAATTGATGCTTGGTTTTCTGCCCGGTTCAATTGGTTTTGTTTCCGTTCCGGCAAGTAGAGTTTTTGCTATTGACTTTTCAGCTCTAAATGTTTGACTTTGAAAACAACATGTCTATATTAATAGCAGGTAATTATTTTTTCTATTAGTGTAAGGCCGTATCATTATTCATCTACATAGCTTTGATTTAGTAGTAGTGAATGCATTCGAATTATATAACTGGTTTTAAAATCATGTAAATATTCATACTCTTTAGCATTGTTATATATTCTTACGAGTAAATGAGTAGTGAAGGTAAACATGTATGTTGAATCTAACAAGAAGAATCAGATTACAATAAAGGCTCTCACACTTAGTATTTTAATTTTTATTTCATCTTTTTTATTCGTTGGTGGGGTTATGACGACAAATAATGCAAATCTAATTGTGGTTAATTGTTATTGATATGTTTGTTTAGTTGGATCTGCTTTACTTTTGATGTAGTAATATGTAAGACTATGGCTTTTTTTATAATTTAGGGGATTGATGGATTACTTATGTTAAGTTGATAGGTGATTGTTTTAGATGGTGGTCGTTCTAGTTCTGAGATAGGAGCGGTGGTGGGGGTGTAGGTGCTATGAGAGGCGGTTGCACTTCCTTTGAGGAAACAACTCTGGTCAACGTTTTTGATTGTTAAGGGATGATGAATTTGGTTAGTGGTTCATTTTCAACACGCGTGTCATATATCGGTGATTCCCAAGCTATCTCCAACTTGGTAAGCGAACCGGCTGTGTTCCGCTACCGTAGACCCGCCGCGAAGCGCGGGAATCACCCTAGTTTACATTAAATGTAATTACCACTTTATTTGCACTGCATTATTCCCTTTATAGAATGCGATTCTAAGGCGTATCTTGATGAATGAGAACTATTAATCCATCGGGTTTTGCTTTTATTACTATCAGTTGATTTGCAAGAAAAAAGAACAAGTTAGGTTGATGTTAGCCATAGCAATTTTGAACCATTCAAATACATATGGATTGATTTGGGCAATATTTTATTCCCAACTAGTCAAATTGGTAAGCTAAAAGATTTAAATAAAGAAGACAACAGGCCAAACATGTCACACCCTTTTATCCAAGTCCAAAACGTGTTCGTATGAAAAATCTTTTGAATTGCTTTACGAGAAGAAGTTTATATAATTATAGTTTCATATTAATATTTGACATGGTAGCTATTCATAGTTTACTTTTTAACAGTATAAAATAATGTGTTTGGAAGTTGACCTAACCAGTTTGAGAAAAATATAAAATGGACCCATTATCTGAACTGTGCATTTTGCAATCCAGATTAACGTTCTGATAGATTCTTTTGTTGGCAAGGTCATGTTATTGCTTTATCTTATCGCAGATAATTTCCGAGATTTCAAATCTACAAACATTCTATTTAGGGCTGGCCAGGCTTGGCCTGTCAGATGAGCTAGGTCCTGTATCAACAGCAGTATGTTAAAACTTAAAACCATCTTTCAACTATTTATGTATTGCAGGCTGAACAAATAAAACAAAACCACCCATTATAGCCCGAATAAAATATTTAACATGTAGTTGGAACAGTTGGATATGCAGCTCCAGAAGAATAAGCCCAAAGAGGACCACTAACATACAAAAGTGACGTTTGGAGCTTTGGGATCTTCTTATATGAAGTTATCACGGGTTGAAGAGACCATAACAAAACAAAAAATGAGCAAAAGCTCTTGGATTGGGTGAGACGACACCTCTCCATCGACCCAAAAAAATTCCAGAACATTCTAGACCCTCGGCTACACAGTCAAATCAGCTCAAAAGCTGGCAGCTGTGGCTAACAAGTGCTTGCATAGACAACCAAAGATGAGAGTGCCAAGAGCTTGGAGGAGTCATCACTGTGTCTTGAAAGCACGTCGACCCCAAACATGGTGTTTTTGAGAGGTCAATAACAAAGGAATTATAGAAAAGGCTCTGGATCCGGTTGTCGGAGAGAATAAATGGATGTTTTGTTTGGGTCATAAAGTTATGAGCATTGATTAGCGAAGCCTGCATTGGTGCACATGGACATTGTTTGTATAGGAAGTCTTCAAACGATACTTTACTATGTTGGTGTCTTTCTGAATGGTTTGTACTTATAAAATGTAATGTTTTAAATATCATATGAATGACAGGTTGATTAAGCTTGTAAGCTGTTGCTGCTTGTGATTTGGTTTGAATATAACTAAGAGATGTGTTGTAGGCGTTGTCAAAATCTCAAATGTGTGAATAAGATTTTCCTATGTTCTGCAAAATCTATCATAGCACTTATTTCTACAAGCTATTTGTAGAAATAAAGATAGGTACATCTCTTATTTATATTTGTATCAATGAAAGATAGTATAGGTTGAACAATTGATAGTTGCAAGTACAGGAAACCAAGAATTGGAGAGAATGCCCAAACAAGGTCATTATAGTACCCAAACAAGGTCATTATAGCAGCAAACCTATTATTTTCATTGCAATTCAAATCATTATGTGAATATCCTCATACGCTCCATCCTGTTCAACCTTTATAGCATTCGCGTGTGCCAAACCTGCATGTTTAAAAATTGTTTCAGCACAAGAACAATGAAGAAAACAACAAATTGGAAAGACTGAACAAAATACAAGCTTAGTGAGAAACATACAATCAGTGTTGAAAAATAACTTTGCAGCATGTTTTCTTGTCTTTCTTGCTGTAAGCTCCTACAAAGTCACTGTTTCAGGAGCTTCCGCTGCCCCAAAGCGCAGCTGTAATGCTTGGTACAGTTGTCTGTACAGAAAAACATTTTGTTAGCAAAATCGGCTGATCCTTATTGGATCAAACTAGTGGATGTTGCAACATTCTTTAAGAGGTACTTCTTGCCTATTGATAAGATCCTCTACGCCATATCCGTTCAAGTCCTCGTTATAAGAAGAATCAGAACCTGAACCGGCTTCATTGTTTGTAGGCTCATCTTGTATCGGCTCAAGTGGAGAGTTGGCCTGATCTTGTTGTATAGGTGGAGAGTGGGGTTGATCTTGTTGTATAGGCGGAGGAGAGTGTGGTTGATCTTGTTGTATAGGCGGAAGAGAGTGGGGTTGACCTTGTTGTATAGGCGCAGGAGAGTGGGGTTGATCTTGTTGTATAGGCGGAGGAGAGTAGGGTTGATCTTGTTGTATAGGCGTAGAGGAGGTTAAACGAGAGCCAGATCCATAATCTGTAGGCGCATTAGCTGTAACTGCCTTGGTGAGTACATAATCTGTGGGCGCATTAGCTGTAACTGCCTTGCCAGATCCATAATCTGTAGGTGCATTAGCTGTAACTGCTCGAGTGTGTCGTTGACCTGCAAACCCATCTCGGTTATGCTTTTTCCTATGTCCCCAAATCGTGTCTCCAAGGCCCTCTCCTTGGACATGCTTCTGCCCTTTTTCCCAACTCCTTGTCATGTTCTTTCCTGACCACGTCTTGCTTCTTCCTGGGCAACGTTGCAATCGTCGCAACAACATCAACCTTGTTTGGATCTGTCGCCATCCCAACGAATCGACTTGCTCTGATACCACTTGTCACAGAGTAACTCTCTTGACTCACGTGCGGCTCTTAGACTCCTTCTATGATCAGCCTTTGACCCGACTATGATACGATTTGGAAGCGATAGATGTAAGAGTAAAAAGATTGGTAATCAAATAAACCTTTATTGATTACAAGGAAGAGTAATACAAGAGCTTTACAATGCTTTTACAAGGTAAATGCCTTAGTGTTTTTGGAGGTGCCTAGCAAATGTGACATGGTCACCTGTTTATACTAGTCCCTCATGATCTAGATTATTCTAGAGTTTTCTATACATAATATCTATGATGTTTACATAGAACTTTCTAGAATCCTAACATAGAACTTTATAGAATCCTAACCCTTAATATCTTGGATATTTTGTTGGATTCTTCTAGTCACTTCTTGATCTTTTCCATGCTTCTAGGCTGGTCTAGTGCAGCCTAGAATGTTCTAGAATGCTGCACTTTGGTGTAGCCCAAAACATTGCCTTCTGATCAGAAAAATCAGCATTTTGAGCCGATTTATATGCGAGTTGTGACATTACGCTGCCCCAAAACGCAGCTGTAATGCTTGGTACAGTTGACTGTACAGAAAAACATTTTGTTAGCAAAATCAGCTGATCCTTGTTGGATCAAACTAGTGGATGTTGCAACATTCTTTAAGAGGTACTTCTTACCTATTGATAAGATCCTCTACGCCATATCCGTTCAAGTCCTCGTTATAAGAAGAATCAGAACCTGAACCTGAACCGGCTTCATTGTTTGTAGGCTCATCTTGTATCGGCTCCAGTGGATAGTTGGGCTGATCTTGTTGTATAGGTGGAGAGTGGGGTTGATCTTGTTGTATAGGCAGATGAGAGTGTGGTTGATCTTGTTGTATAGGCGGAGGAGAGTGGGGTTGATCTTGTTGTATAGGCGGAGGAGAGTAGGGTTGATCTTGTTGTATAGGCATAGAGGAGGGTAAACGAGAGACAGATCCATAATCTGTAGGCGCATTAGCTGTAATGGTGAGTACATTAGTGTCCTTATACTAGAAATAATTTTAAGTAGTATATTGTCAGAGAAATATTTTATATGTACCTGAAAATCGAGGGTAACTGTAGGGATCCAGGTCCTCGAGTATAGCAATTGAATTCGAGTCATCATCAAGCATATTAGCTGTAATCACAAGTGTCCTCTTCCTTTTGATCAGACTGTCCCTCGACCTCCTTGTCCTTAGAATATCAGCATCAACTTTTTCAATCGAACTCCTCATCTCATCGTTAGTTAGGACGGTGGCCCGATCAAACTTTACTCTCTTCCTCCTTGGTGGATGCTCATCTACATAAGAATCAGAAGATTGAGGATTCTCAACAGCTGCATGTGGATAGGGTACATGAGCACTTGATAGGTCTTCTCTTGTCATATCTTCATTAGCATGCATTTTGATATCTATTCCCACACCATCAGCTACGCCTACATTATCAGGCATTTCATTACCCGCCGGCATTTCAATATCACCCACTACATCATTAACTTGCACATTTTCCTTTCCCAAACCATCATCTTGTATTTCTACGTTATCAGGCATTTCATTACCCGCCGACATTTCGATATTGCCCACTACATTATCATCGGGAATATCTTCAATATTGATTTCACCCTCGTCCTCCACATCGATCCTGTTATTTTCACCATTAAGTTATATATGAATAGGGTCAGTGATTACATTCAAGTGATATTGATTACAAGTCAATCTGTGAAACCAGTTAAAAGCAAGGATAGTTTATCTTGTAAATAGACAGTTTACTTGCAATATTTACAAGCACAAGCATTCCCTTATCATAGGTAAATAATACACCTCTCAAACTCTTGTAAGCGAAATGCCCCAGTCTGTGGTAAAGGAAACTGATCATCTAGGGTGATATCATCTTTGTTTGCTGAGAATACAAAATAAAAATATCAATCAGTGAACACTTGGAAAATCATAAACCTTGTGTGTACAAGCAGATGCATCTGTGAATTATTTTAGACAAATTTGTACACCTTGGTGTTCATCAGCAGCTTCTGCAAGGATGTGGGTGATGTCGGGTAAATCCATTTTGTCAAGCGCCTGTAAACAGGTAAATTATGTCACAGTTGCTTTTTCTGATAACATAAACCGGATTAGACCCACAAATTTAGAAAGTAAAACCACAACATAAGTGAGAAGATCAACATATGGAATGGACTTGAAGACTTACTCAGATTGCGCCTCCTGAGACTTGCCCTTGGCAAGCAAAGTAGGATCTGACTTCTTAAAAACTTCTTTAACTTGTGCCTCCTGAGACTGGCCCTTGGCAAGCAAAGTAGGATCTGACTTCTTCAAAACTTCTTTAACTTGCGCTTAGAAAAATCATCTGCCCAATTTTTACTAGACATAAACATGAACATAGAGAAAGGAATTTGATTGAGAGCGCACCTCAAGATGAGTGACATCGTCTGTAAAGAACAAAATTGTGATTAGTGAAAGTAATTAGGTTTTGCAGCAAAATACAACTTAAATAACGAGCAAAGCAGGTTATCGAGTATCACCTTGGAGAATATTTACTTTGCCTTGGATTGCAATGGCGACTCCATCTAATATGAGGAAAAATGAATTTCAATCCCAAATATGTCTAATTCGATGAAGTACATTGACAGGGATTAACGGAAATTACGCATGAGGATTCCAGATTGTCGGAGAGGCAATTGCAGATTCAGAATTTGGTCACTGCAATGGTGTAACAGTTAAATGGCCCAAGTAGATCATCAATAAATTAGAATCACGGAAAACAGAATTAACGCCAACAAATGAACAACAGATGGAATCAAATCAAACCAGAGGTCGACGATGTTAAGCTTTTTGAGATGCACCCTGTCGATTTTTTTCTACAGTACTGCTGCCCTCCTTATTGTTATCATCACAAAACGAAAATCACAGATTAAGAATTTACAGATTATAAATGATATCAAATAAAAGTAATCAAACAATTACTGAATATATGCAGTCAATCAAAGGATTAATACTTACAAACTTGTTCAAAAACTCTAACAAAAACTCTAACAAAAACTACGCAAACAAACAGAGACTACAATACGTTAACTAAAACTGCGCAAACAATTAGAGCCGACATGCATGGATTTTGATATTATATTAAAATTCGATCAAAACTCACACACAAAACACGTGAATTAGACTCTATAAATTAGTAGCTCTGTTTGAAATTTGGAAGTCATTAATGGCGGAAGTTATTAATGGCGACGGTAAAACACAAATATTAAATCCTATGCATAACGCAGATCCAAAAACTAATATACATTAACTAAAACCGCGTTTGATAATAATTGATCATGAACCAACATGAATGAATATGAATAGAAATATTAAGTTAGAGACCATGTTGAAATTGGATCGACATTCACACACAAATCACTTCGATTATACTCTTACCATATGTCGTTGAGAGGAGTTCGGCGATGTCGATGTGGCTGTTGAGTAAACATTTTCTGTTGGTTTTATCTATCGAAACCCTAGAAGACATTCACACACAAATCACTTCGATTATACTCTTACCATATGTCGTTGAGAGGAGTTCCGCGATGTCGATGTGGCTGTTGAGGCCCATAAGCCATTAACACAAGGCCCAAATCAGAAGTGGGTTAACTTGGCCCAGTTGGATCCAATGCAAGACTGACCCACGTTTTTATTTTCTACGGTTTTGATAGATAAAACCAACATAAAATGTTTACTCAACAGCCACATCGACATTGCGGAACTCCTCTCAACGACATATGGTAAGAGTATAATCGAAGTGATTTGTGTGTGAATGTCGATCCAATTTCAACGTGGTCTCTAACTTAATATTTCTGTTCATATTCATTCATGTCGGTTTTGATCAATTATTATCAAACACGGTTTTGTTGGATTCAGGCCCCAAATATACAATCAACACACTCACTCACGTATGTATATGAAGTGTATATCTCACAAATATGAAAGAATGAAGTACACGTAAATGCACAGAATGAAATGGAAGGTTGCTATTATTGATCAACTAATGAAGCCTTAAATAGGCATACTAGTTACAACGGACTGAAAGAAAAAATCAACTAACTAACTAAACCTATTGACCCTCCTTAATACATGGACAAACAAACACATTCAGGTTGAAAAGTCTAAACCTTAAAAATAATTCAAACATGAGTTACTACTTTATTCTTAGTAACCTACTAAATGCTAATTTAGTTAACGTATATTAGTTTCTGGATATGAGTTATGCATAGAATTTAATATTTGTGTTTTACCGTTGCCATTAATAACTTCCGCCGTTAATGACTTCTGCCATTAATGACTTCCGCCATTAATGACTTCCGAATTTCAAACAGAGCTACTAATTTAAAGAGTCTAATTCACGTGTTTTGTCTGTGAGTTTTGATCGAATTTTAATATAATATCAAAATCCATGCATGTCGGCTCTGATTATTTGTGCAGTTTTAGTTAACGTATTGTAGTCTCTGTTTGTTTGCGTAGTTTTTTTTTTGGATTTTTTGAACAAGTTTGTAAGTATTAATCCTTTGATTGACGGCCTATATTCAGTAATTGTTTGATTACTTTTATTTGATATCATTTATAATCTGTAAATTCATAATGTGTGATTTTCGTTTTGTGATGATAACAATAAGGAGGGCTACAGCACTGCGGAAAAAAATCGACAGGGCGCATCTCAAAAAGCTTACCATCGTCGACCTCTGGTTTGATTTGATTCCATCTGTTGTTCATTTGTTGGCGTTAATTCTGTTTTCCGTGATTCTAATTTATTGATGATCTACTTGGGCCATTTAAACAAGTCCATTCGCGATAATACGTCCAACATAGTTTAAATAGGGTATTTAAAACTATACCGTGTCGAGTGTTGAAAGGAGTTTCAATTATCACGAATTGTATAAAATTGGATTTTATAAACTGATTGTGTTAACTCGCCTCTAGCTACGAGTTATTAAAAATATTTATGGTAAATATTAAAATAAATCCCAATTTTAAATTTTTGTTTTTATGGCACCCTTAACGAGTTAACACTTCATTCTAAATCGAACCCAAATGTTAGTGCAGATCCTGCATCTGGGCGTTGATCGTGAGTGAAGGTAATCATCGCGTTTCCTTTGTAACATAGGCTAGTGTTACAGTTAACAGTATAGGACCAAACATCGCTTGTTTATCAAGTGGGCATAGTTGGGGTTAAACATACATCGCTTTTAGCGATAACCCCAAATGGAGAGTTGTGTAGTGGACACAATTAACAATCGTTGTTTACTTACCTAATCGTACCAGTTGACAGTGCTAAGCCAGTTCATTGTGTATTGATGAATCGGGATCTCATCCTAATTAATTTTGCTTTTTGGGTCATAAAATGATTATGATATTTAAAACATAAAATACTAATAAATTAATTTTTTGAACTTTGTAGATGTCAACTGAAAACAATTCCACCTCCCAATTCTCTCTCAAGTCCATCTTAGAGAAGGACAAACTGAACCACTCCAACTTCATGGACTGGCACCGCAACTTGAAAATTGTTCTCAAGGCAGAGAACAAATTGTATGTTCTTGAAACACTAGTACCTGATGAACCCGAAAATATGAAAAGTGAGGTTTATAAAACCTGGGCTAAGCATTTTGATGACTCTTTGAAAGTCTCATGTCTGATGTTGCCATCCATGATCCCTGAACTTCAAAGGACCATGGAGGACATGGAAGCATACGACATGAATCAGCATATGGTGGAAATGTTCCAACAAAATGCTCGTCATGAGAGCTTTGATGTGATGCGATCACTTATAACCACTCGTATGCAAGAGGGAACACCAGTAAGCACTCATGTGTTAAAAATGAAGGCATATGTTGATCACTTGGCTCGTCTGGAATCCCCTTGAGCGATGAGTTAGCTGGGGATATCATCCTAAACTCATTGCCTAAGTCATATGACTAGTTCATTATGAACAATAATATGAATGGGATGGAGAAGACACTTGCAGAACTGCATCAGATGCTCAAAACTGCTGAGGTAAACATACCTAGCAAAACTGCACCAGTGCTAATGATCAGGGAGGGTCAAATTAAGAAACCTAAAACCAAGAAGAAGGGTTATCAAGGCGAAGGGAAGGGAAAGGGCAAAGCTGTTGCCAACAAGAAACCGTTGAAAGATGCCAAATGTTTTCATTGTGATGAAACTGGGCACTGGAAGAGGAACTGTGCTAAGTATTTAGCTGAATTGAAGCAAGCCAAGGCTTCTGGAGGAGATTCCTCGGTATATATGTTATTGAAATCTTTGTTTTTTCTAGCAAAACATGGGTGTTTGACACAGGATGTGGTTTCCACATTTGTAATGTTTTGCAGGGACTAAGAAAGATTAGAAAGCTGAAACTAGGTGACTTGGAGGTCCATGCTGGCAATGGACAAAGAGTTGCAATGAAGGCGATAGGAGAATATGTTCTTTTACTTCCTTCTGGTTTAGAACTTGTTTTGAACAATGTGTATTACATTCCTAGTGTGACCAGAAATATTGTTTCATTTCATGCTTTGCGTAGACAAGGTTTTGATTATCGTTTTAATGGTGAATTTATCTCTGCTTATTTTAACGATGTATTGTACTTTGATGCAAAACCCAACAATGGGATCTATGAGATAAAAATCCAAAATGATAACATATTATGCAATATCTCCCATAAACGTAATAAGTTGGACTTTAATGATACGTATATGTGGCATTGTAGACTTGGTCACATAAGTGAGAATCGTGTTAAACAACTCAAACCGCAGGAATCCTAGATTCCAAGGGTTCTAAGTCGTTTGAAAAATGCGAATCATGCTTAAGTGGAAAGTTAACAAAAGCACCTTTTTTGAATGTTGGAGAAAGAGCTAATGATCTGTTAGGACTTGTACATACAGATGTATGTGGTCCATTCAGAACAATGTCAAGACATGGAGAAAGATACTTTGTTACATTTACTGATGATTTCAGTAGATATGGTTATGTTTATCTAATGAAGCATAAACATGAAATTCTTGAAAAGTTCAAGGAGTACCAAAACGAAGTAGAAAATCAGCTAAATAGAACTATTAAAATGCTTCAAAAAGATCGAGGCGGTGAATATCTTAGTCAGGAATTCATCGACCATCTAAAGGATTGTGGAATAGTTTCACAACTCACTCCACCTAGAACACTGCAACATAATGGTGTGTCTGAGCGGAGAAATTGAACTCTATTAGATATGATTTGATCAATGATGTGTCGAACAAACCTTCCAAAACCCTTTTGGAGTTATGTTTTGGAAACTGCCGCAAGACTTGTGAATATAGCTCCAACGAAGAAGGTTGATAAAACGCCTTATGAGATATGGCATGGAAAGAAACCTCATGTATCTTACCTTAAAGTCTGGGGATGTAATGCTTATGTCACTCTAGAATCTTCGGATAAACTAGATCCCAGAGGCGAAAAAGTTGTTTTCGTTGGATACGGTAAGAAGATCCGTTACCTATTCTACCACCCCACTGAAAATAGGATTTTCACTAAACGCAGAGGCACTTTCTTGGAGGAAGAGCTTCTGGCGCGAGGGATTGGAGATAACCATGTGGATCTTGAAGAAATTTGAGAATCACAAGTGATTGAACCAGTTGTTCAGACAGAACCAGAAGTAATCGATCAGGTTGTTGAAGTTCAGCCTGAGAGGACTTAAGAAACAACAGAAACACCAAGTGTTCGATGAAGTATTAGGGATCGTCGTGCACCCGAAAGGTATGACGATATCTTCATGATTGATGAAGCTGAGCCTACTACTTACAAAGCTGCAATCTTGGATTCAGAATCCAAAAAGTGGCAAGAAGCCATGAATGCAGAGATGCAATCCATGTATGATAACCAAGTCTGGGATTTGGTTGATCTTCCTGCCGAATGTCGGACTGTGGGAAACAAATGGATCTTCAAGAAGAAGACTGACATGGATGGGAATGTGCAAACCTACAAAGCAAGGCTTGTAGCGAAAGGTTTTACTCAGACTTAAGGAATTGATTATGAGGAAACTTTCTCGCCTGTAGCTATGCTTAAGTCTATTAGAATTCTACTTGCCATTGCTGCATATTATGACTATGAGATATGGCAAATGGATGTCAAAACCACGTTCCATAATGGAGACTTACTGGAAGATGTCTATATGGTTCAACCGAAAGGTTTTGTCGATCCAAAGAATCCTAATAAGGTGTGCAAGCTGAATAAATCCATCTATGGATTAAAGCAAGCATCTCGCAGCTGCAATCTCCGTTTTGATCAGAAAATCAAAGAGTTTGGTTTTATCAAGAACGAAGATGAACAATGTGTTTATAAGAAATCTAGTGGGAACTATATCACTTTTCTCATACTGTATGTAGATGACATACTAATCATTGGAAACAATATCCCTATGCTTAAAGATGTTAAGAACTGGTTGGGTAAATGTTTCGCAATGAAATATCTTGGTGAAGCCGCTTATATTCTGGGAATAAAAATTTATAGAGATAGATCAAAGCGGTTATTGGGTTTGAGTCAAAGCACATATATTGATAAGGTCTTACGACGCTTCTCAATGCAAGACTCAAAAAGGGGGCTCTTGCCCATGGCACATGGAACCATTCTTAATAACAAGCAGTGTGCAAACACTGAAGAGGAAAACAAGAAAATGGAAGGTGTTCCATATGCTTCTGCGATTGGTTCCATCATGTATGCCATGTTATGTACTAGACATGATGTCTCGTATGCTCTTAGCATGACGAGCAGATACCAACAGAATTTTGGAGAGAGTCACTGGGCTGCAGTGAAGAACATTCTTAAGTACTTGAGAAGGACTAAGGACTTGTTCTTAATATATGGAGGACTGGATGAGGAGTTGTCAGTTAAATGTTATACTGATGCAAGCTTCCAGACTGATCGTGATGACTCAAGATCACAAACGGGATATGTTTTCATTCTGAATGGTGGGGCTATTACTTGGAAGAGCTCTAAGCAAAGTGTGGTTGCTTAATCTACCTGTGAATCATAATACAATTCTACATCGGATGCTGCAAAGGAGGCTGCCTGGATGAAGAAATTCATTACTGATCTCGATGTTATGCCTAGCATAAAGAAACCAATCGAGATACTGTGTGACAACACTGGTGCCATTGCTCTCGCAAAGGAACCAAGGTCACATCAGACCACAAGGCATATACTCAGGAAATTCCACTATATTAGAGAGATAGTAGAGCGTGGAGACATCGTGATAAACAAAGTTCATACAGATCTAAATCTGGCTAACCCCTTTACTAAGACTTTACCTCAAGCTAAACATGAGGAGCATGCTGGAAAGATAGGGCTTAGAGTTGCTAGATAGTGGGCATGATCTGTAATTAGTATTGGTGTTTTATTTTGAACTATGATAGTTATATTGAATGTTTATTTGATTTAATGTGTTAAATGCAAATTTAAATATTTATTAAATGTGTTCATTATTTGTATGTTTAAATCCTTGAATAAGAGTATTCTAAATGTCTGTAGTCGATCTAATTACATGGGAATAAATTTGAATTTAAGACTATTGTGAATTGAGATGGTTGTATTCATGAGATGAATAGCTCAAGGGTTTGAGGATCATAATTCACAGATATCATTAGGGAATGATATTGGACGTAACTCACTTCAAAACGATCTCCATGGATCTGTGTCATGAGATGTTTTGATATTGATATGTTCAATCTGTCCTTTTTCCTAAGGCACATATTAAACTACATTGATCAAGGACTATCTTTGATGTTATCTAACACTATCCTAAAACATGGGTAGCAATCAGGTTAGCGTTGGGAGAAATCCAAGATTAAGTGGGAGTTGTATGACGTTGATGGAATTCTGTACTTCTATAGGATTAGAAGTCTAGACGTTCTGGTGCCCTCGTAAACTCAAGCTGGTATAAACGCGTGGCCATGCTTGGGCTAAGGTAGTTCGTTAGACCATTTTGAATTAGAGACGAGAATAGAGAATGGTTGATCACTATAAGAATGAATGATCCATGTCTTATGATCAATGGATGTCTATATAGAAGGGACTTATTGATAGAATTTTCAGGGCTATAGTATTTGGTTAAGTAAAGCATCACTGGAACTCAAAGAACTAGTTGACGACTGTAAAGTGTCATACTGATTTGGGTGCAATGCTATGCAGCTAGGCGTCCAAATCTGCGCACGTTGACTCATTTAATTAAAATCGTCCAAGTGGGAAATAGTTGGATATATAGTATGTCTGATGTAATTAAAAGTCGAGGTCAACATAACCAGACCCGGTACGATCCGAAGAGTTACACGTTGGTACACGAATCAGATAAGTTCATGAGTAGGAGGATTATTATTTGTGAAATAATAATGGTTTTTGAACTTGAGGGACTTAATATTAATTGGATTAATATTAAGGAATATTATAGTAATATGCAAGGGGGCTTAATGTAAGTTTGTGTTTTATAAAAAGGGGATTGAGGTGCAAACCCTAATCATACTTTTAACCAAAACAACTCCTTGCTCCCCAAGTAATAGGTTGCGACCACTCCATAGGAGCCGCCGCCCCTGTCCGCCGCAAACCACCACCATACGCTGCCTCCCTCTTGCAAAGTGTTGCTCTCGGTTGGCCAGTGCTTGGGTGTGAACTTCCTACTAGCGAGGATTCATTGTAACCCGCGTTTTACAATTCCGGTGTAGTCGTCAAAGGTTGATTACTAAACCCTCTATGGTTGTTTCTTATTTATTTGTTTATACGTGTTTAACCGAGATCCTGATTGTGAATATTATGTTAATTGGAATAATAAAATCAATTATTATTATTTATATATAAATCGCAAATATATATATATATATATATATATTTATATATTGGTTTTAATTTTAAATAATAATATAAACCGCTTCCGCTGTGTATACGATACCATGATTCCAAACAATTTTGTCATCTATGTTTGCCATGAAGGACATGGGGAAGGCAGAAGTGATTCTTGGCATTAGAATCACACGTGGGAACCATGGTATATCAATTTCTCAATCTCATTACATTGAGAGATTTTAAAGAAATTTAATTGCTTGAACTGTTCTCCAGTTCGAACTCCCATTGATCCAAATATTTGGCTTATGCCTAATAAAGGTAGTCCTATATCTCAACTTGAATATGATAAGGCTATAGGATGTTTGATGTATGCTATGATCAGCACAAGGCCTGATATAGCCTATGCTGTGGGAAAACTTAGTTGATATACTAGTAATCCTAGCACTCATCATTGGCAAGCTGTGAACAAATTATTTAAATATCTGGAAAGAACCATGAACTATGGTTAGTGCTATTCAGGTTTTCCTTCTGCAATTGAAGGATTTTCAGATGCAAGTTGGATAACTAACTTAGAGGGTCGTTCTTCTACAAGTGGATGGGTATTTCTATTTAGGGGAGGTGCTATAGCTTGGGCTTCCAAGAAGCAAACTTGCATCACAAATTCGACTATGGAATCTGAATTTGTAGCCTTGGCAGCAGCTGGTAAGGAAGCTGAATGGCTAAGAAATTTGATCTTTGAGATTCCTTTGTGGTCAAAACCGATATCACCAATCTCTATTCGATGTGATAGTGCATCTACCTTAGCTAAGGTATACAGCGAAGTGTATAGTGGGAAGTCTAGAAACATTTAGACATGTCACGCTTAGAAAATTAATCAAGAATGGAGGGATATCTGTTGATTTTGTACGATCTGAATATAATATGGCTCATCATCTAACTAAAGGGTTAGGAAGAGATCTCGTAAATAAATCAGCCAAAGGGATGGGTTTAAAGTCCATACTTTAATATCTTGTGTCAAGATACCCAATTCCCATCTATTACAACGTTAGATGCAAAATTCAATGTGGAAAGCTTGTCATTAAGATATTGTAACACATTAGAATCATCCCAAGGTATGTGTTTAGTCTGCGAGATAAAGAAGGTTGAAGTATAACTTCTTAATAATTCTTTGATAAATACATGTGCAGGTGTAGAATAAAAGAACTACCTATAGGAGTATGAAGTTTAGCTGCTTCAAGAAGCTTGGACTTGGCTTTGATGTACTCTTTGAAGGATTGGACATAGGCTAGTAAAATATATTGTCATGTAAGAACATATGGTTTTTAAACTTATGTGTATTTTACCTTCAAGTATTCACATGGATAGCAAGGGTTCAATCCATAGAGACACCCCGATATTCGAATATTTGGATCGTGTAATTTACTAAGATGAAAATTCAATCCTCAGGACATTTTCGTTTATGCATGAGTTTGACATCTTTGAGAATTGAGTTGAGTTAATCATGGATATCACTAAAATGGGGGAGGAATGTTTGTAATTTTAGTGATTATCGACATCTGTAATGATGTTGGTTTAACTCATCGAATAGGTACTCTCGTTATTAATTAATTAAGTTAGGTGATGCAGAAATGGCGGACTTGGTTATTATAACGAGTTAGCATGTGTAATAAGATTTGGGCCAAATATATTAGTTCCTATTTGGCTAATAATATTATGGATATTATTACGTTTACTGATTGGACCAAATTAGGAATCAAGCTAATATATATTTTGGTTGTGTAATTAAAGAATTAAATGGCCTAGTGAATTTTCGTGTTGGAATATAGTGACGTATATTCAAACAATTCGGAGGTTTTTATTTTCTTTTTTTATCACATTAAATTTTGTATGCTAAATATCTAATTTAAAATTCAAGAACAAGGAGGTCGGTTATTTTTATTTTGATGGAGAATAACTGTTCCGACTTTTGGGGATATTAGCAAGATTTTCGATAACAAGAATGATACACACACAGAATTCCTATTCGATCAAGGCACCCGTTCTTACCGGTTGTGACTAGTCACGCAAACCTGCAACTAATAACCAAACGACCTTCCTTTAGTCACCTCTAACAGCCACAGAACGCCTATGTTTATAACCAGTCACCCCGTAGTCTCAAACGGTCCTTCCACCACGACAACGCCTGACTGAAACACTTCAACGCCTCCGTCTTCCGCTGTGATAACACTCCCGAAACAGCCTCTGCTGTCCCACAACTTCTTCTTTCACGCCTGCCCTCCACCAACCGACACACCTGGCGGTGGCGGCGGCTTCCCGGCACGAGCCCTAGGCTCTGATACCAAATGTTGGATTCAGGCCCAAATATACAATCAACACACTCACTCAAGTATGTATATGAAGTGTATATCTCACAAATATGAAAGAATGAAGTACACGTAAATGCACAGAATGAAATGGAAGGTTGCTATTATTGATCAACTAATGAAGCCTTAAATAGGCATACTAGTTACAACGGACTGAAAGAAAAAATCAACTAACTAACTAAACCTATTGACCCTCCTTAATACATGGACAAACAAACACATTCAAGTTGAAAAGTCTAAACCTTTAAAATAATTCAAACATGAGGTACTACTTTATTCTTAGTAACCTACTAAATGCTAATTTAGTTAACGTATATTAGTTTCTGGATCTGCGTTATGCATAGGATTTAATATTTGTGTTTTACCGTCACCATTAATAACTTCTGCCATTAATGACTTCCGCCATTAATGACTTCCGAATTTCAAACAGAGCTACTAATTTAAAGAGTCTAATTCACGTTTGCCATCTATGTTTGCCATGAAGGACATGGGGAGGCAGAAGTGATTCTTGGCATTAGAATCACACGTGGGAACCATGGTATATAATCTCTCAATCTCATTACATTGAGAAGATTTTAAAGAAATTTAATTGCTTGAACTGTTCTCTAGTTGGAACTCCCATTGATCCAAATATTTGGCTTATGCCTAATAAAGGTAGTCCTATATCTCAACTTGAATATGATAAGGCTATAGGATGTTTGATATATGCTATGATCAGCACAAGGCCTGATATAGCCTATGCTGTGGGAAAACTTAGTAGACATACTAGTAATCCTAGAACTCATCATTGGCAATAATAATGGTTTTTGAAATAATAATGGTTTTTGAACTTGAGGGACTTAATATTAATTGGATTAATATTAAGGAATATTATAGTAATATGCAAGGGGGCTTAATGTAAGTTTGTGTTTTATAAAAAGGGGATTGAGGTGCAAACCCTAATCATACTTTTAATCAAAATAACTCCTTGCTCCCCAAGTAATAGGTTGCGGCCACTTCATAGGAGCCACCGCCCCTGTCCGCCGCAAACCACCACCATACGCCACCTCCCTCTTGCAAAGTGTTGCTCTCGGTTGGCCAGTGCTCGGGTGTGAACTTCCTACTAACGAGAATTCGTTGTAACCCGAGTGTTACAATTCCGGTGTAGTCGTCAAAGGTTGATTACTAAACCCTCTATGGTTGTTTCTTATTTATTTGTTTATACGCGTTTAACCGAGATCCTGATTGGGAATATTTTGTTAATTCATCATCATCATCATACTCAGTTAATCCCACCAATAGCAAAGCTAAGGTAAGGGTCTGAGGAGGGTAAGATGTAGATAGCCTTACCTCTACCCCGTTGGAATAGAGAGGCTGCTTCCAGTGAGACCCTCGGCTCGATAGTGGTTTTATATCAAGCTTAGACATAAGGCACATAACACTTGGAATCGGGACAGCCCGATTGGTGCATGTAACCCCTTGTCTTTTGGCTATCAACGCTACCACATGATGCATGATTAACCATCCGTCGTTTTTAACGTTATTTTCTCGAAATTAGTAAAATAACGTTAAAATTAGTGCAACTTTACTTTTGTTAATTGGATTAATAAAATCAATTATTATTATTTATATATAAATCGCAAATATATATATTTATATATATATTGGTTTTAATTTTAAATAATAATATAAACCGCTTCCGCTGTGTATACGATACCATGATTCCCAACAGTGGTATCAGAGCCACGGTTACGCGCGCATAGATGCTAAAGTTATAATTTTGATCTATGTTTTATTTGTCAAAAAAAATTATTTTTTTTGACAAAAGATCAAAAGCTTTTTGTTGTTCATAGATTGTGATGTGAATCGAGCCCTAGGTATTTTGACCCTTGCCATGGTTGTGTTTGTGATGTTTTTTTTTTATTGATTTGTATTTTTATTATGGATATTGGATCCGGTGTAATAGATAGGATTAGAATAGATTTGTTTTATTTGTATTTCAAATTTATTTGTAATCCTACAAGTACAAGATCAAGACGAAGATAAAAAGGCTAACAGGTTCCATGAAGATAGAGATCTTGGGTCAAGTGGGAGCTATATCAAAATAGTATTGAGACCCCTTTTGACTAGTTCATTTTGTTTCTGGCTAAAACGAAACGGGCGACCTATTAGGGCCTCGATTCATTTAATTTTATTATTATGTTTTGTGGTTGTGGTTTATTTATTGTAAATAATTTAGATAACCTAAAATAAATAAAATTTTCACAATCATGTCAACGGTTTTATTAAAACAAGTTTTATAAAAACCGAAAAGCATACTTAATAAAAGGAGTTTTATTAATATTAAAACAAGTCCATTTGCGATAATACGACCAACATAGTTTAAATACGGTATTTAAAACTATACCGTGTCGAGTGTTGAAAGGAGTTTCAATTATCACGAATTATATAAAATTGGATTTTATAAACTGATTGTGTAACTCGCCTCTAGCTACGAATTATTCAAAGTATTAATGGTAAATATTAAAATAAATCCCAATTTTAAATTGATGTTTTTATGCCACCCTTAACGAGTTAACACTTCATTCTAAATCGAACCCAAATGTTAGTGCTGACCCTGCATCTGGGCGTTGATCGTGAGTGAAGGTAATCATCGCGTTTCCTGTGTAACATAGGCTGGTGTTACTCAGACTGTGGGAAACAAGTCGGGGATTTGGTTGATCTTCCTGCCGAATGTTGGACTGTGGGAAACAAATGGATCTTCAAGAAGAAGACTGACATGGATGGGAATGTACAAACCTACAAAGCAAGGCTTGTAGCGAAAGGTTTTATTCAGACTCAAGGAATTGATTATGAGGAAACTTTCTCGCCTGTAGCCATGCTTATGTCTATTAGAATTCTACTTGCCATTGCTGCATATTATGACAATGAGATATGGCAAATGGATGTCAAAACCACGTTCCTTAATGGAGACTTACTAGAAGATGTCTATATGGTTCAACTGGAAGGTTTTGTCGATCCAAAGAATCCTAATAAGGTGTGCAAGCTGAATAAATCCATCTATGGATTAAAGCAAGCATCTCGCAGCTGGAATCTCCGTTTTGATCAGAAAATCAAAGAGTTTGGTTTTATCAAGAAAGAAGATGAACCATGTGTTTATAAGAAATCTAGTGGGAGCTATATAACTTTTCTCATACTGTATGTAGATGACATACTAATCATTGGAAACAATATCCCTATGCTTAAAGATGTTAAGAACTGGTTAGGTAAATGTTTCGCAATGAAAGATCTTGGTGAAGCCGCTTATATTCTGGGAATAAAACTTTATAGAGATAGATCAAAGCGGTTATTGGGTTTGAGTCAAAGTACATATATTGATAAGGTCTTACGACGCTTCTCAATGCAAGACTCAAAAAGGGGGCTCTTGCCCATGGAACATGGAACCATTCTTAATAACAAGCAGTGTGCAAACACTGAAGAGGAAAAGAAGAAAATGGAAGGTGTTCCATATGCTTCTGCGATTGGTTCCATCATGTATGCCATGTTATGTACTAGACCTGATGTCTCGTATGCTCTTAGCATGACGAGTAGATACCAACAGAATCCAGGAGAGAGTCACTGTGCTGCAGTGAAGAACATTCTTAAGTACTTGAGAAGGACTAAGGACATGTTCTTAATATATGGAGGGCTGGATGAGGAGCTGTCAGTTAAATGTTATACTGATGCAAGCTTCCAGACTGATCGTGATGACTCAAGATCACAAATGGGATATGTTTTCATTCTGAATGTGTTGGATCAGTTTGCTCTTTTTGCTAAGTAAGAACTTGCTATCTTGACACTTAAGTGTTTAGCAAGTCCTTGTAAATCAGATTATAAGCACAGCGGAATGTTATAAGTTAAAGCAACACTTTTTATACTAAGGCAGAGTTATAACTCCCCCTAGATGTTTGAAACTAATAAATGACAAAGTATTTATTATGAATCTAAGTTGTAAATGAGAATTAGATACTTAGAGAGATTCACAATAAATACAGAAATGGAATAGAACAATGAGAGTGTTTGAAGGATTTTTCTGTTAAAAATCAATGTGTAAAATAGAAGGTTGAAGCCTCCTATTTATAGACGTTTACATGCATGTATCTTGCCTAAAAAGCAAGTACAGAAACTACAGAAACAAGTTGCACAAGTTGCAACATTGAAAGAAACAAATACAGCTAAAAGTAATATTAAACAACAAACTACTGATGCAAAAAGGCGGTGGGAAATATCTAATGCTAAGTGCTGATGAAGGACAACTACTGAAGAGTAGTTTTGTCTTCAGTACTTCTGAAGTGAACTTGTCTGGTTTGGACTTCAGAACTTCTGCAACTTCAGCACTTCTCATATCTTCTAATCAGCAGTTTCTTGTCTTCTCTTCAGTACTTCTATACTTAGCCAAAATGACAGAAGTGAATTAGACTAAGGTTTACAAAAGTGGTTTCACCAATCCTCTTTGTCCTAACAATCTCCCCCTGGATTGATGAAGCCAAAACCTTACTAATTCCTTATGTGTTTCTTCTGTCTTGAACAATCTTCCATATCTCTTTGTACATGGTGTTCTTGAGCTGGTTGAACTGACCATCAGATAGAGATCCTCTCTGTGGTTCTAGATGTTGAATTGTGAGCAGGTCTTGTGTTGACAGTTTCTTCAGATCACTGATCTTCTTGTAAGCCCTGCTTGAGAGGTCTCTTCTTGTCAACAGTACTGAGTTGTTATCAGTAAGTGACCATCTGATGATAGGGATCTTTGACTTGTTAAAGTCAGAAGAATAGGGAACCAGACTTGTCCCTTGGGTTGATGGTCCTGAGTGCTGGATGTCTTCAGTTTCAGATAGCCTCAGGTGGGATTCTCTTCCTTGTTGTTGTTGCATATCAGGCATCTGGGGAGATGGTGTTCAGTCACTACTTTGGTATGCAGCTTTTCTTTGATGGTCTTTTGTATTTGATAAGCAAAAGTGGAAGGATCCCTGAATTGTGTTAACAGAGGTTTCTCCTCAATGTCAAAATCTGAATGGACTACTGAACTTCCTTCAAGTAGTACCATTTTGAAGTCAGTTTTGACATTGTCCTCTGCCTTCTTCTTCTGAGTAGCAGTTCTTCTAGATACACCAGAAGTTCTAACTACTGATCTTGAAGGATCAGCAGTTTGAAACTTCTCAGGATTTGCAGCCTTGGCAGCCAAGTATTTTCTATAAGTATCCATTAGTCTTTCTTCTTTCCATCTGGATACTGAGGCTTTTGAACCATATCCTTCTGCTACTAACTCTTCTATTATCCGGGCTCTCTTGGCCTTTCCATCTTTGCTTGTGGCCACTTTGTCTGCAAGCAGTTGTGCTCTTCTTGTCAGCTCTTGCATAGAGAGTCCTTTGAGTGTAAAGGCTTTAGTCTTGCTGTTCTTGGTAATATAAGACACCAGTTGTTGTCTTTTATCTTGTTCAGCAATCTCATCAAGGCTAGCCTGCCTTTGTAGTTCAGCTGCATAAGCCTGAAGTTTTTCTTCATGGCTTAAATCCAAATCATCCCTTTCTTCCAGAGATTTCCAAATCTGATCTTCTCTGGCCTTCTTGTTGGCTGCAATTAAGCTCTTCTCTAATAGTTCAGCTGATTGAGAGATAGGAGAAGGGTTTAATACAGTCATTGTTGTAACAGATGTAGGCCTGATGGGATCAGATGTTGGTTGAATGGGGGCAGTGGTTCTGGAAGGTTCAGTTGTTTGAGGTTTGGAAGTGTTAACTTCTGATGTGCTGACAACTGCTGATGGTTTGTCAGCTACTGAAGGATTGTCTTCAGTACTTTCTGATTCTTCATCAGAAGTTTGGTCATCAGAAGTTTCTTCATTGTGCCTTAGGGATTCTTCAGATGTATGGGTCTCATCTTCTTTCTCTGCAGCTTCAATTTCTTCTATTGAGACACCAAACTGTTTGGCCAATTTTTCTTTCCTGGCCTGATCTTTTTGATCTCCTTCAAGGAGTGCCACTCTTGCCTTTATCCTGGCTTGGAATGACTCCTTAGGTTCCCTGATCTTCTCCCCCTTTTTGGATTCATCAAGTTTAACCCTTAAGCAGAGGGTTGGGAGAATTGTCCTTGAAGATGAGCAATCTGTTTGCTGTTGAAGTCTATTTTGTTGGACAGATCGTTCATCTTGGTCTTGATCACTCCAAATTGGTTCTTGATGGACAGCTCCAAGTCAGCTGTATATGTTTGAAAGTGATTTCTGATGAGTGTATTCATCATGTGGTACAGGGGACCCTCTGGGCTGCATAGCTGGTTCAGGTCTATGCTTGTTTGCCCAGGGAATTGGGTAGGCATTTGTTGTGAAGGGGGTGTTTTTGGGAGATCCTCATGTTGTACAGAGGATGCCACTCTAGGGGTTTTAGGGATTGAGTGGGCTTTAACCTGTGCAGAGGTGACTGGCTTCTTGAGCCTGGATACCTTTGCAACAGGACCTTCAGAAAGTGCCGTCAATTCAGTAGTTTGAGTGTGTGAAACATCATCCAAACTAATGGAATCATCTGAATCCCTGATGTTGCCCTCAATGAGGACTGTCTCAGTTAAATCATGAGCTGAGCCCAACTCAGTTCTCTCATGAACCTCTTTTTCTTGGTACTGAGGATTTCCTACTTCAGGCATTAAGCCTTCATCAGTAGTTGCCACATCTGAGGTCTTAGCTATGTTACTTCTATCCTCAGATCCACCACTGGGTGGTAACTGAGTAGTAGCAGCCTCAGATGCCCCAAGAGTCTCTAAAATTGGGCTTAAAGACTCTGGTCCACCCTCATCTCTTGGGATAGGGCTAGAGATGTCCACATCCATGTCTGATGTAGTAGTTATGTCCCCTGTTTGTTGTGGTTGTAGGGGACTGATATGATCAGATGGGACATTCTCTTTTAGCCCAGAGAGAAGTTTGGCAATTTCTATTGCCTCTTGTTCAGAAATTTGTGGGGTTGGTTCAGTAGTTTGGGCAATAGGTGGTGAAAGTTATTGTTCAGCAGTTTCAAAAGAAGAGTGTGATTGATATGTTTTTCTAAGTCTTTTTCTTTTGAATAAAACAGTTATGGGTGCTCTTGGTGGGGTTTGAGATGGATGAGACTGAGAGGGTGTTTCAGTCTCATCTATTTGAAGAGCAGAATGCTCATGAGCATGTTCAGGCATCTCAACCTCCTGAACAGCTTTTCTTTTGGGTTGGTGGGGTGTAGTTTTTGTTGGCTTGGGCTTTTTGGCTTTTGGTGGTGTGAGTTTGGAAGATGTGGGCTTCAGGGGGACTTGTTGTTGTTCTCCCTGATCATCTTCTGGCCAGGCAGCCGGTTTGTTATGCCTTGAGTATGCTTGTGATGTTAAAGGATTTAAAGTTGAAATTTTTCCCACAAGCACCTCATTACCCAGTTCCCCTATTATGCATTGCATAATGAACCTTGGGTATAACAAAAACTTTTTCTTGGTATTATTGTGATGTAACACCAACTCATTGAAAAATAGTTTTGATGCCCTGAATTTAGTTTCATTCACAATGGAATGAAATATTGGTTGAAAAGTGGAGGGCATCTGGTCATAAGACCCTGTTTTTGGACTCAAACACATAATAATATAATGAAACAAAAGTTTGTATTTTGGTTCAAAATATTTCTTGAATATTGTAGCATGGGAGAGAGTACCTTGATAACCACACTCAGTCATGGTTAGATGAATATCAGTGTTAGCAACATGGTCAGGGGCAGTTACATCATCCAGACCCAGTCTTGTTGCTAGTGTGGCCGTTGTGATGGTCAGTTGTTTCCCTTTTATCCTTGAGTTGAGGGAAATGACCTCATCACCCATTGTAACCGTCTCAGCATTTGCCCAGAACTCATTCAGAGTTTCAGTGTGAATTGGTGGGTTTATTGTGAGAGCAGTAAAATATTGGGATTTGACGACAAGATCAATGATCTCATCGTATTGGGACCAGCCTTCTTGTTTTTCAAGAAAGGCTCTTTGATTGTGTCCCTGTTTTAGAACTAGAGCCATGTGGTTTGGGTTTTTGATCGAACAGTGGATTTGCAGGTATAGGTTGAGAGAGTTTTGAGAGAGAAGGAGGGATATTTTGAGTTTGGAAGGATAAGTGTGTAGAAAAGATATTTATTAGAAGTTTTAACCGCTTGAATCTTCTTTATTAGAAGTTTTAAAACCGCCTTTGGTTAAAAATCTCTTTATCAGAGGTTTTAAACTGATTAGGTCAAACCTCTGATGATGGGAAAAGTCAGATTTGCCCTTTTGACTTAAACTGCTGATGAAGGATTACTTCATCAGTAGTTCCCATTTTCTCTTCAGCAGTTTTATCATCTGATGAGAAATGTTTTTATAAATACTTTATAACTTCTGAAGGTTATTTTATCAGAAGTTACACACTTTTTCAGAAAATTATCCCCATACTGATGATTTTTGTTCATCAGTAGTTTCTCTCAAACTGATTTTGTTTTTCAGAAGTTTCGTTTCAGACTTTTGTCTTTTGTAAGTGAAAACCAGAAAAAAGATGAAAAGGTTAACTTGTATTCCACCAAGGTAAACAGGATGGAATCAAGGATGGAAAAAGGAAAAAGAAAATTTTGATGCATAACAGTAGTGATTGATGTAGAAGTTTGATGTAGAGTTGGGTAGAATCAAGTGTTAACTTGGATTCTAACTGATATGCAAAAAAAAAAAAAAAAATAAAGATAAAGTAAACACTTACAAATTTAGCATTCCAAGCATGGATACTAACTTCTGAAATGTTGATGTGTCAAGGGCTTAGTGAAGATGTCAGCTATTTGATTAGCTGTTGCTACATGCTTCACCTCAATCTTGCCTTTTTAATAGCAATCTCTTATGAAATGGTACCTGATCTCAATATGTTTGGTTTTTGAGAACTGTACCGGATTTTGAATGATGCTAATGGCAGATTTGCTGTCTACAAACAAAGGTGTCTTGGTCTCTTTGATTCCATAATCAAGAAGTTGATATTGGAGCCATTGTATCTGTGATGTACAACTTGCAGCTGCAATGTATTCAGCTTCAGCAGTTGAAGTTGCAACAGATGTTTGCTTCTTTGATTGCCATGACACTAGACAGTTACCCAGGAATTGACAACCACCAGATGTTGACTTTCTTGTCATCTTACACCCTGCATAGTCACTATCTGAAAAAGCTGATAACTTGGTATTGCTTGAAGCAGGATACCAAATTCCCAGTGTTGGAGTTCCTTTCAGATATCTGAAAATTCTTTTGACTGCTATAAGGTGTGATTCCCTTGGTGCTGATTGATATCTAGCACAGACACATGTTGAGAACATAATATCTGGTCTAGAAGCAGTTAAGTATAAAAGGGAACCTATCATGCATCTGTACATGGTTTGATCAACCTGTTTTCCTTGATCATCAGGTTCAACTTGTGTGATTGGTGTCATGGGAGTGGAACATGATTTACAGTCATTTAAAGAAAATTTGTTCAATAATTCTTTAACATATTTTGATTGATGTATAAAAGTTCCATTTGTTTGTTGTTTGATCTGCAGTCCTAGAAAGTACTGTAGTTCTCCCATGGTACTCATCTCAAATTTTGATTGCATGAGTTTCTTAAAATCATCACACAGTTTTGTGTTTGTTGAACCAAAAATGATATCATCAACATAAATTTGAACAAGTAAGACATGATTTCCAACATGTTTAATGAAAAGTGTTTTATCAATGGCACCTCTTGTGAAGTTATTTTTGAGTAAAAAGGTGGAGAGTGTATCATACCAGGCTCTTGGAGCCTGTTTAAGCCCATAAAGAGCTTTGTCCAATCTGTACACCCACTCAGGATGAGAAGGATCCTCAAACCCAGGTGGTTGACAGACATACACTTCCTCTTTGATTTTACCATACAAAAATGCACTTTTCACATCCATTTGATAAACTTTAATTTTGTTGGAAATGGCATAGGCCAGAAATAACCTGATGGCCTCAAGCCTTGCAACTGGAGCAAAGGTTTCATCATAATCAATTCCCTCTTCTTGAGAGTACCCTTGAACTACCAGTCTTGCCTTGTTCTTGATTATCATACCAGCTTCATCTTGTTTGTTCCTGAAAACCCATCTTGTACCAATTGGTTGCTTGTTTTGAGGTAAGGGACAGATTTCCCAGACCTGTTGCTTGTTGAACTGAAGCAGTTCATCTTGCATAGCTTGCACCTAATTATTGTCTTTGAGGGCTTCCTGGTACTTCTTTGGTTCCAACTGTGAAATAAAGGCTGAGAATAGGCAAAAGTTGGAGAGCTGGTTTCTGGTAAGAACACCTGTAGCTATATCACCCATGATTTGATCAAGTGGATGATCTCTGTGTTCAATCAGTTGTTGTAAACCACTGACAGGTGTAGGTGGCTCTTGTTCTTCAAACAAACTACTGAGGTCTATAATATCTGGTTCAGCAGTTTGAGCATCTTCAGTAGTTGCAGGTGCTGAAGCAGATGTTTGAGTTTGGCCTTCAGTATTTGTTTGATCAGAAGTTTGAAAAACTTCTGATGGTGTTGTAGTTGACTTAATGACTGTCTGAGGAGTCCATGGTGTAGGATCCTCATCTTCAAACCTTTGATCACCATAATAAGTAGGTTTGGAAGAAGTAACAGTCTTTTCAGGTCCAAAGTGAAAGTTGTCAAGGTCAAAGAGTTCAGCAGGATGTGCTGGAATAAGAGTGTGTTTTGACTCATTGAACTTGACATTCAATGTTTCTTCTACTATCCTGGTGTGAGAATTAAAAACCTTGTAGGCTTTTCTAGTTGAAGAGTAACCAAGAAAGTAACCTGAGTCAACTTTGGCAGCAAACTTTGAAATAGATTCCTTGATGTTCAAGATGAAACATTGACACCCAAAAGCCCTGAAAAGGAGATAAGGGGCTTCATGCCATGAAGAACTTCATAGGCAGTTTTGGAATGTCTCTTGACCACAAGAACTCTATTCTGAACATAACATGATGTGTTAACTGCTTCTGCCCAAAAGTATAATGGCAGTCCAGAATCAGCTAACATTGTTCTTGCTCCTTCTATCAATGTTCTGTTCTTCCTTTCTACTACACCATTTTGTTCAGGAGTTCTGGGAACACTGTATTGTCTAATAATCCCTTTAGACAAACAGAATTCATCCAGAGTTTTGTTCCTGAACTCTGTCCCATTGTCACTTCTAATGGTTTTGACAGATAAAGAATATTGTTTCTCTACTTGTAGAATGAAGAACTTGATGATTTCAGCAGCCTCATCCTTGGAAAATAAGAAGAATACCCATGTGAATCTTGAGTAGTCATCAATGATGACTAAGCAGTACTTCTTTTTACCAAGGCTCATGATCTTGACAGGTCCAAATAAGTCCATATGGAGTAGTTGAAGACATGCAGTTGTTTTTGATTCTTCAATAGACTTATAGGAGGACTTATGTTGTTTTCCCTTTAAACAGGATACACAGTGTTCTTGACACTGGTATACTTTCAAAGGTAGACCTCTGACCAAGCCCATTTTTGTGACTTTATTTATGGTTTTAAAGTTCACATGGCCAAGTCTCCTGTGCCAGAGATCTGTTTCTGAAGTTGATGCCCTTGTGAAGAAACAGGCAGTGTTGTTCAATACTTTGTCTTTCTCAATGTCTACTGCATAGACATTGCCACATCTTTTGGCAATCAGCAAAGTATGATCTTCTATAATCTTCTCTATCAACTTCTGGCCTTCTGGTGAGATGATCTTGCAAGCTGTCTTTGTGAAAAAGGAAGAATATCCTTTATCACACATTTGTGACACACTCAGCAAGTTGTATTCAAGGTTTTCCACCAGATTGACCTTGTCAAACTGTATTTTGCCAGAGGAGACATTGCCATGTCCTAGCACATATCCCTTAGCATTGTTCCCAAAGGATACAGATCCTTCTCTTTGGCTGATAAAATTGTTTATCAGGTATCTGCATCCAGTCATGTGCATAGAGCCTCCACTATCAACATACCATATGCTGTTTAAGCCCCTGGAAACTCTCTGCACATAAAAGCAAATTAGTTAGATTTGGAAACCCAAGCCTGTTTGGCTTTGGGTTTGCTCTTGAGAACAGTTACAGTTTGTTCTTGACCAGGTTGAGAAATCCATGTCTTTTTGGCAGTGGATTTTTCATTAAAAACCATGGTGGTATCCTTTTTAGGACCACCATCAACCTTGGTCATCAGTAGTTCTACCATGTTCTTTAGATTTTGAATCTCAGCAGTTTGTGAAACTGCTGATGATTCTGGTCTAACTACTGACAAGGAATTTTGAGAAAAAGATTTTGGTTGAGATTTTATCTTTTTCTGAGAAAAGGTGTTTTCAGGTTGTTGTTTCTTGGGTTTAAAGACTCTTTCATAATCATTTCTGATTTGATTTCCCACAACCTGTTGTTTAAATTTTTGATTGAACTGAATTCCTTTTCTGTATCTACAAAATTCAGTTTTGGGGTTGAACAGGCCACAAATTTCACATTCTTTTGCCTTTTGTTTTTGATCTAAAGGCAAATTTCTGACATTTGTGAAAAGATTTTGCTCATCAGTAGTTTTCAGGGTCTCAACTCCTGAAGTAGATGAAACTACTGATGGCTTGTTGTCAGTCTTTGTAAATACTTCTGAAGTACTTTCTTTAAAAATGCCAGGATTTCTGTTTAGAAAGTTTTCATGGAAAGATGTGCATTCTTTCCCTTCAGAAGTTTCATTTGAAACAATTCTTCTCCCATCTTCAGTAGTTTTGGGAGAAAAATCTGTTGGTGTTTCAACATGATGATATCCTATGCCAAACTTAACATTTGAAGCACTTTGTTTGTTTAGCAATAGTTGATACCCCCTACAAGATTCCACCCATTTTTCACAAGTGATCCTGGTGTCAGCAAGCTCTTGTCTGACATCTCCCAGGTCATTTAGCATCATTTTAATTTGTGCTTGGGTTTCAATAGCAGAGTCAGTTAATTTAGAAACTTCTTTTGTTTTAGCACACAGTTTTCTTTCTAAATCACATTTTATCTGTGTGTATTTTCTTTCTAAATCATTGGCTTTGCCTTGTAGGTGCACGTTTGTCTCTCTTATGAGAGCAAAAGTTTCTTTGCAAGAGTTTGAGCAAAGTTTTGTCAAAGATTCTTTTGATACCTGAGACAATGCAGATTTTGAGGTACAGCCTTCAAATGCCATTAAGGCAAAGTTCTTTCTGCCATTGTCTGGTTCTCCCCAGTTGATGTCAAACACTTTGTTGTCTGCATCAGGATTGCACTCTGTGGTGTCATAAGGGAGACTGCTCCAGTCAACATACCCCGAGGTAAAGAGACTTTGTTGAGGGGGTTGTTGAGGCTGTGGAGGAAGTTGAGCAGCTGGAAAGGGAGGGATTGATTGTTGGCTCTGCATCTGTTGAGCAGGCACTTGAACATATTGTACTTGAGGCATATATTGCTGTTGAGGAGCTTGTGCCTGTACAAAATGAGCACTCCCTTGAGTTCCATTGTTCCTATTATAATTGGGGTTATAGTTATTTCCAGATTGTGATTGGTTAAAGCTAGAGCTTCTACACTCTCTAGCAAAGTGTCCCAACTTCTGACACTTGTGACATCTCAGTTTAGATTTGTCAAAACCAATTTTTGTATTACTGGTCAATCCTGGAAATTTCCTTCCTGACCTTTTATAAAACTTGTTAGTTTTAATGCTTAGCATGGCCAGTTGGTGTAATATGTCCATTTCTTCTAAGTCATCACTGCTAAAATTTTTCAAATCATCCATGATAAAACATAGATTATCAGCAGTTTGACTTTGGTCATCATTGTCATAACCTGGGAAAGATCTTTCTGATGAGATCCCAGTGGTTATGTCAATATTGTCATAAGATCCATAGGAACAAGTTGGTGAATCTTGTCCCAAAAGTGCTGTACTACCTGGTAGGTAGTCATCAGCAGTTTTACCAGAAGTTTGTAATTTCTTCTTTTGATCGATTTCTCTCTCAAAAGTAAGTAATCTCCCATGGAGTTTTGTAAGAGTGAGGGAGCTAAAATCTGGTGAGGATCTTAAGACAATGGAGTAAGTTTCCCATTTGTCAGGTAAAGACCTTAAAAATCTATGTAACATAGATACTGTTGTATAGGTCTGACCATTTAACTTTAGCTCAGAGATTAATGAGGAGAATCTTTCAAATTGTTGAGTCAAAGTTTCCCCATTAATATAAGCAAATGTTTCATATTGTTGAGCTAAAATTTCTCTGGTGTTGGCAATCACCTCTTCAGTTCCTCCAAACTGTTCTTTAAGACAGTCCCAAAGTTCTTTGGCACTTTCACAATGTAAAAGGCCAGAGTATATTTCATTTGGGAGAGCCATTGCCAACATAGAGAATGCTTTTGCATCTAGCTCAAGTTTTAGGAAATCCTCATCTGTATAGTCTTTGGGATCTTTTGGAATCCCTTCTTTAGTTTCAAGATTTATATTTACTGGTTTGTGAGGACCATATATCACAGATCTCCAACAACCTGTGTTGGTTTGTGACAAGGTATGTGCCATTCTCTTTTGCCATATATTGTACTCATTTCTCACAAGCATGGCAGGTTTGGTGGCAGAACCAGTATTATGTGGATCCATTTTTAAAGAGTATAGATTTGTCAGATGACTCTTTTAAGTGATGGATGTTGATAAAAAGTGAACTTTTGATCTTTTTATTGAATATCAATAAGAGCTTTGTGTCTGATTCTCAATTTGTTAGATTGATATGTGATCAGATAAACCAATGCTCTGATACCAATTGTTGGATCAGTTTGCTCTTTTTGCTAAGTAAGAACTTGCTATCTTGACACTTAAGTGTTTAGCAAGTCCTTGTAAATCAGATTATAAGCACAGCGGAATGTTATAAGTTAAAGCAACACTTTTTATACTAAGGCAGAGTTATAACTCCCCCTAGATGTTTGAAACTAATAAATGACAATGTATTTATTATGAATCTAAGTTGTAAATGAGAATTAGATACTTAGAGAGATTCACAATAAATACAGAAATGGAATAGAACAATGAGAGTGTTTGAAGGATTTTTCTGTTAAAAACAATGTGTAAAATAGAAGGTTGAAGCCTCCTATTTATAGACGTTTACATGCATGTATCTTGCCTAAAAAGCAAGTACAGAAACTACAGAAACAAGTTGCACAAGTTGCAACATTGAAAGAAACAAATACAACTAAAAGTAATATTAAACAACAAACTACTGATGCAAAAAGGCGGTGGGAAATATCTAATGCTAAGTGCTGATGAAGGACAACTACTGAAGAGTAGTTTTGTCTTCAGTACTTCTGAAGTGAACTTGTCTGGTTTGGACTTCAGAACTTCTGCAACTTCAGCACTTCTCATATCTTCTAATCAGCAGTTTCTTGTCTTCTCTTCAGTACTTCTATACTTAGCCAAAATGACAGAAGTGAATTAGACTAAGGTTTACAAAAGTGGTTTCACCAATCCTCTTTGTCCTAACAGAATGGTGGGGCTATTTTCTTGGAAGAGCTTAAGCAAAGTGTGGTTGCTCATTTTACCTGTGAATTAGAATATAATGGTGCATCGGATGCTGCAAAGGAGGGCTGCCTGGATGAAGAGTCAATATGATTCGATGTTATGCCCTAGCATAAAGAAACCAATCGAGATACTGTGTGACAACACTGGTGCCATTGCTCTCGTTAAAGGAACCAAGGTCACATCAGGACCCAAGGCATTATTACTCAGGAAATTCCACTATTTTGAGAGATGTAGAGCGTGGAGACATCGTGATAAACAAAGTTCATACAGATCTAAATCTGGCTACCCTTTACTAAGCCTTTACCTCAAGCTAAACATTGAGGAGCATGCTGGAAAGATAGGGCTTAGAGTTGCTAGACAGTGGGCTTGATCTGTAATTAGTATGGTGTGTTTATTTTTGAACTATGTCAGTTATATTGAATGGTTATTTGATTTAATGGATTAAATGCAAATTTAAATATTTATTAACTGTTTCATTATTTGTATGTTTAAATCCTTGAATAAAAGTTTTCTAAATGTCTGTAGTCGATCAAATTACATGGAATGAATTTGAATGTAAGACTATTGTGAATTGAGATGGTTGTATTCATGAGATGAATAGCTAAGGGTTTGGGGATCATAATTCACAGATATCATTAGGGAATGATATTAGATGTAACTCGCTTCAAAACGATCTCCATGGATCTGTGTCATGAGATGTTTTGATATTGATATGTTCAATCTGTCCTTTGTCCTACGGCTTATATTAAACTTACATTGATCATTGGACTATCTTTTATGTTATCTAACACTATCCTGAAACATGGGTAGCAATAAGGGAAGCGTTGGGAGAAATCCAAGATTAAGTGGGAGTTGTATGACGCTGATGGAATTTATAGTCTATAGGATTAGAAGTCTAGACATTCTGGCGCCCTTGTAAACTCAAGCTGCTATAAAACGCGTGGCCACGCTCGGGCTAAGGTAGTTCGTTAGACCAATTTGAATTAGATACGAGAATAGAGAAATGGTTATCACTATAAGAATGAATGATGCATGTCTTATGATCAACGGATGTCTATACAGAAGGGACTTATTGATAGAAA